>VDFB02254036.1:80268-95305 GCA_007258455.2 Sequoia sempervirens
AGTGGTTTTTTAGAGACTTTCTATTTTTAGAAAGTCGGACAGGCGGAAGCTGCTATTTTGGGCAGGGCACCTGGTTCAGCTATTTAGCTCAGAGTCGACCTAGTTCGTCAGTTTGGCAGTCAGATGGAGAAATCATGGAGTATTTAATGGTTTAATGAATAATTAATACTTTTGACTTTATATTAAAGTCACTTTATTAATTATTTAAATATTTAATTAAAGGGGCGTATTATAAAGTATTTATTATACTTTGTAATAAAGTGGAAAAATTAAAATAATGAATAAGTGATTATTCATTAATGAGATGCCAATTAATTATTATATTTTTCCTAAATCTAGACAGGCGCATTTAATCATTTATTTAAGTGATTATTAAAAGGAGGATTTGGGTCGAAATTTTATGAGGAGCTATATATTCACAGTTGAAGACAAATCGAACCATTATGATATGATATTCAATTTGTCTTCTATTTTTCTCTGAGCATTGGAGTTTGCAAAACCTAGGGTTTCAGCAGACGAATCGATTCTGGAGAACAATACCTCTTCAGAATCTGGCATACTGAGATTGTGCAATACCAGTTGAAGATTGTCTTCTTGGTGACTTCACATAGAGGTTACAGATCGAGCTTATTGATTGTTTCCGGCAAGGGTTTAACAGAGAATATTCATCAAGCATTTGAGGCGACTTCACAGAGTTCTCTTCACAGGGTTCTGGCACGTTTTTCCATAAGTCCGTACCACATTTATGACAGCAGCTGGGCCGTACAAATCTGTACCAGCAGGCCGTACTTCTTTCTTAGAGGAAAAATGCCTTCAGTCTTCAGTGGATATTAGGGGGATCCAGTGCGCCTAGGTTAGCTGGTGATTTCTTTGGTCTGTGCTCGGAGATTCACGTTGGCTACACTATCTTCATTCTTTTTTCATGCTGCTGCAGCCGCCATCAGGTTCTTTAAAAATATTATCATATTTCATGCAGTGTTCAAATTTTGTTATTGTAAAAGCTCTGGAAATATAATAAATTGATGCGCCTTAGTGTTGTGAGCATTTACCACGCATTTTTGTTGCCATAGAATTTTTAGTGAATTTTTAAGCATTTATTAAGTAAATCGCAGCTTTATGTTATTTCTCAAAAACCCTATCAAAAACCAAAAAAAAATACAAAAAAAGGATCAAAACAAAGTCAGAGTTTTTAGTTAGGGTTTCGGGGTTGAGAATCACCTGGATTCTTACAACTCCCATCAAACTACAATAATTCTGCCTTCAGATGCTGCAACTATTCATTATTGTTTTGTGCCAAGTAATCAATAACCTAGGTGAAACAATCTTCATTGTAATCACAAATGTTCGCCCAATTTGTGAGCTGGAAATAACCTTATATAATTTGATATAAGTTTATAAATTATAACTTGGAGGTTGTATCATGATTCATGTATGTTAATTCTGAATTTTCAATGTATATTGAGTGTTGACAAAGAATGTTGAACACAAATGTTATATGTTAAGGTTCTATAATGTATATTATGCATGCTTTATCCATGTTTTCATATGAATATTTAAAATTTCCCTATATATTTTAAATTTTCCCTATTTTATATAGCCGTCCCCCCGTTGTCCCCAAATTTGGCCTCAAAAATCGGAAACTTGGGGACATGTCCCGCCATCCCCTGCCGTCCCCATCCCAGAAACTTGGGGGAACACTGATAAATAGAAATCGAGAAGATTTTCGTCCTTTGGATCTCCCACATCAAGGGTTTTCGTCCTTATATGCTTTGAACTCCAATTTGGAAGGAAAAGTGAAATGACAAATTCAACTGATTTGTTTTGAGCAAATGACTTTCTTTTATAGTTGTCTATTGGGCCCTCTATTTGAATTTACTTTTTCTCTCCAACTATTTAAAAATACTTTTTAAATTACAAAAAACATTTTTTGAATTACACATACTTTTTTATATATTACATAGGTCCTATAATAATATTTAAGTTGCTCTTTTGAAAATAAAGAGAATAGGCTCACTTAAAATATTGTTATTATTATTTCCATTATTTCATCCCTTAGCCTACAAGAAATATAGAATAGGCTACAAGTCCTCAATTAGTTTCTTTAGTTTTGAAAATGGGACATGCCATTGAAACCCTTGCTGCTTTAACGAAATTGTGAAACTAAGAATTTGTTAGCATTGTAATTCACATCTTTTGATGTGACACAAAACAAAACAGCATGTATGGTAAGTTGTTCTTCAAATTAGTAGGGGAGGCTCCCTTTGATTTGGATTTCAAAAGATTTTTTCAAGTATGCTAGATAAATAAACTAAATTAAGAAATATCTTTGTTGTTGCTCAATCTAGAGCACAAAGCATTTTTAGTATATTTGCTCTCGATAAGGATTTCTGATATGAATCTATCTATTGTAGAAAGAAAACTAACACAACTAAAGACATTATAATTTTTAATTAAATTCAGAGATTGAAAACCATAAATTTAAACAGAGCTGGATTCGATGGATAAACACAGAGATGTTAACTCAATTTATGAAGAATCACACATAAAGCCACAATACACCTAATAAATTTAACAATACAAAGCTCGTTAAATTTATTGGAAACACTCGATTCACAATACAAACAATTGCAAGGACAATAACATTTTGAACAACAATTTTAGTGATAAGTAGGCTTGAAAATTACCATTTATAAAATTAAGTGCAAAAAGGCACTCATCTATATTAGTTACAAAGTTGAATGACAACAAATGACATAAATTGACTGAACTTTAACTCTAGCTACAACTTCTTGAATGATGTGCAAGCTTTATTACAAATTTTCTTGTCTATTAACTTTGATATTTACAACTTGCAACTGCTAGTTGAACAAATGATTAAATCATAACAATTTATCCTTCAATACCCATGTCTTTTGCATGATAAGCTAGATAGTCTAAAAATAGCTGACTCCAAGCTATAAATAGAGTATGCTAAAAATAGTGTGGGTTCTGGTAAAAAATTGCATACTCAGAATATGTTCTTTTCTTCAAAAATGACGACAAGCTATTTTTAATGCAGGACAAACATAGATTTTCCTAAAAGATGGCTTTGAATGATTTTATTCAAACAACACTTTTTTCCTTCCTCAAACATGGTAGATCCTTAGAAACTTGGAAAATCTGAAAACTTGATGCTTTGAATCTGATAAATCCTTTGTTGACTTCTTGCGTATCAAGAAAACTGAAGAATAAGAGGATGTCAAGACCAAGAATTGGAACTTTTGAAGAACCTTTAAAATGGTAGTCATGGTCACTCTTGCAACCCCTAAATAATTGTCACTTCTGTCTCTTTTGAACACATGATACAATAACAATGAATCTAGGGCATAGTCCCTCTCCAATACTTTTTTCAAAGAAGCCCCTTTAAAACATCAAGAAATTCTAGTAAAGAAGCAAGTTCATAATTATATGATCGATATGCTCCCAAGGCTTGTAATGTGTTCCTTCATTCTTTTGTTTCTTTTTCTAGATTCTTTTTTGACAATGTTTGAACGTTTCTTTTGTTCATAGCTTGATAAATTTTTATGACTCAACTCTTCAATTCCCTGACTAGTGAAGGCCCCACACTTATCAACCATATACATTTAGTAGTTCCTTTGGAAAATCTACTAGGTTCTACACCCATATCTCCAACTAAAGCTCTAATATTTTGAGGACCATTCTTAGTATGGATGCTCCCATTACCTCTCTTCAACTCAACTGTTGAAATAACTTGTCTGGTAATGGTATTATCACGTAATTCTACTAAGGCACCATCTTACAAATGGTGTATATTCACAGTTTTACAATCTTTAATATATCCATCTGCATTAGGTTCACTATCTGTCATCATTGTCAAATAGTGTATAAAATCACTTGCATCTTTAATGATTACACAAATTCTTTCCTTGACCTTGTTTTGTTCTGCATTGATATGCAAATAATTCATGCAAGTTGAATATACATTACAGCCTCTTTGTGTTGTAGGGGCAAAGGGCCCTACACCAGCAAACATGTCACAGATGATTTGTTTGTGTACGAACTACATAACCAGTCACTTGTGTTCATGTTGTTGGAAATGTTGTCATTGATGTCAAAGAATGGAGTCATTGATGTCAAGATAAGCATGATTGAAGATATCATATTGCAGATTTGACATGTATATATATATAAATCTTAGAAAGCATGTATAAATGAAGACATATCAATGAACGTGGAGAATGAGTGAGAAGTTTTTGAAGAAAAATTATAAGTAGATATACCAGCAGTTGTTTGAAGAGAAGAAGGAATTGAAGACTATTAATGTATTGTCGTTGATGACTTGAAGACTATTGATGTATTATCATTGTCATTGTGGAGTAAGGTCTGATCTGTACATGTAAATCAAATAAATCACTGTGGAAAACAAATAAGTCATTGATTCGATTTTATTAGGAAAATAGATTGCTATAGACAGAGCAATAAAGTTTCAAAGGATATCATCTACAGATTGAAATAAAAACCTTGTGAAGAACCTATGTGCAGATTCAGAAACAAAAAAAGAGTATGTACAGTATACGTATGCAGATCAAAAAGGGAAAAGCAGAAATCAGATCGTTTGTTATAGATATAACTGTTATACCAATCACAGTTTTCGGTAAAATCTTTGGAGCACTATATATCTGTGATTCAGCCTCAGCAAAGAGAACGATATCCTAAATTCATTGTATAGTAATTTCAGTCACAACCGATGCATATTCAAAACGATTGGGAAGAAAAGATGATAGAGACTATGATCCAATTGAGGACGTGACTAATCCATTCGATTGTATTAAAAAGGTATGTCTCAATTGGGATTTCTTCAGGCTGTTCGAAGTAAAGGAATCGAATATCAAACATCACATAGCATTACTCGCATCTCAAAGAAAGGGAACTACAAACAATATCAGATAGAACAATGCAGTCTGAATATTAGCTACAGATCGGAAGTGCTTAAGATAACATCAGTTGTTTAATCACAACAGTTATTAATCATGACACGTATCTTTTAAGAGAATTGGTTCTACTAAAAGAAAATAATGTATGAAGGGATACGTCCTTTTGGTTGTCTCTAGAATTAACCAAACATCGATTTCAAGTTGTGGATGTGTCCATTCTTTCAAAGGATGTAATCTTTTTGAAGAAATACGAATTAATAAAGATCTGTTTATATGTCTCTTCAGCAATGCATTCCTTCAAAGGTCGCGTCTTCTTTTGAAGGGTTCACATTCAATGAATGCAGCTCATTCTAAAGGGTGTAGTCAGTCAAAAGTCATCACAAAGGATGTGATTCTTTACAATCTACTGGTGCGACTGGCAGAATTTTGTAAAAGTTTTAAAATAAATCTGAAAAAGGATATTAAGATTAATGCGCATATGAAGAGGTGCAAATTTAACAAGGGTTGTGCCCTTTCTTCAAAGGATGCCAGTTTTGAATGAAATATATAATTGACATTCTTTTTGAGTAGTGTGTGTGGTTGGGTAAGTGAGCATTCTAAATCTGAAGTCCCATCTCCTTGTGTGGGCTGAGTGTGAGATCATTCATCACCAAAGGCAGATTGGAGGATTGGGATAGTGCAGGTCAGATTGAAAGCATCATCTTGCAATCATCAAGTCAAGGTTTGATGCCTTGCATTAGGGGTTGGTGCTCCTTGTAGGTTGGTGCCTACTAAATAGTTAAAAAGGTTTGGGTGTCCCTTGTAGGTTGTTGCCTACTAAATCATCTCACTTGTAAATCAAGTAGGTTGGTGCCTACTTCCATCTAAAAATATATTTAATATTTCAATAAATTGGTATCAACTTGTGTAAATTGATTCATATCTAAAGTTGGTGTTGATGAGAATTTAAGATTGTGTAGAAAGTTGTCAAAGTGTAAATTTGTGTTGATTTACTGATTCACCCCCCCCCTCTCAGTAAATCTTTTGTGCTCTTCACATGTTCCAATCTTGAGTTCTAGTATACTAGGCCATAATGCATCTAGAATGTGGTTCGATATTGCACAACCTCTATAACCATGTTTCCTTCACTTGCCAATATTCCAAATTTAGGCACACAAAACTCATTACTAATGGTCCAAATCTTGTTCACAACAATTTTGATCCTTTTCTGACTTGTATTTTTTTGTCTTGTGCTGACTGGGCATTCAATTTCTTGTCTTCACTGATCATAGCCTGCTCACAAGCTGGCCATGCTTTAGATGAGTTGGTTGTAGTATTTTTTTTCAAAAGCTTTGTAAAAGTGTGCCTCTCGTATGCCCCATGCAGTTACCTATGTTGACTGCAATTATTGAATTGACAAAAAGCTCTTAAAATTGCACCTTCCTTTTTAAGATTGCCAAGCGTGATTTTTCCACTCTAGCTGCACTTTTCAAAGAACTTAAGACTTATATAAATTTGCGCTTTTCCTTTATTTGTTGCTGAGTTTGGTGTTGGTCTCACATTTTATCTTTTGTGTCTTTTGGAAAATTTTCTTTTTCTGTCTTGCTAACTTGGAGATTTTGATTGGGCTTGCTTTTGTCTTGTTCTAAATTTTCCAACTACCTTCTCTTTGCTGGGGCTATCCTTCACTTGGTTTGGTTGCCAATTTTCGTTTTCATATTGACAGAATTTCATAAAAGGTGCGCTTCCTTGTAGTCTTAGTGGTTTTGTTTGTGTTATTGCTGACCTATTCTTTGCTGATTTGATTTTGGCCCCTGCTTTCTTGGCTTTTTCTCCCTTGATAAGAAAATTTAAACCTTTATATGCGATCGCTGCCCTTGCTATATTTTTCAATTTTAATTTTTAAATATCAATTATTAATTGACAAAAATAAATTAATAATTAATAAATAAATTTTTATTTTTGATTTTTAAACAACTATAATAATAAATTTTTAATTAAAAATTAATATTACCATAGTTGCCAAGAGATTGGTAATTGTACTGGTATGGGAGACAGGTACCAGTATTGGTATGCCATTTTTTGAAAAAAGTAGGTTATATGTAGTTGGAGATGCCAATTTTATACATGCACATATATAATGAAATATCCTTAGTTTTTTTTGAATTTTTACCAAACAACAATGCACTTGTTAAGGTTAGCTCCAAAATATAATCAGCTGAAATGGAACCCTTCACTTTTTGATCACCAAGATCCCGATGTGGGCGAGGTGAGAGCATACGGTGCGAGGGGATTGTTAGCTATAAATTGGAAATGAAAGGTACAATGTTGTAGGCGGCTAGCCGACCGTTTTTAAGGTAAAATACTGAAAATAAAGTAGGCGGATAACCGACCATGAAAGCTCAACCACTTATTCAACGGGAGCGATTATTAGAATTATTAAAACTAAAACACTCAACCACTTATTCAATGGGAGTGAAACAAACTGAAATATAAATAACTCAACCACTTATTCAGTGAGAGTAAAAAATACAAAATTACAAAGTGTTGAAAGTAACTAGCTGATCAGTACTACTGAACCAACATTACAATATGCTCACAATACATTGATTTTTGATGCGTTTTGCTCTAACTTCAATACCAAATGACTTACAATATTTCCGATTACATATATGAGTAGAAACACTAAGGAAATATAGCATGAAATGGGAATAACCAGGTCTGATATACAAAACCGGCAAACTAAAAACAACCAGCAAACACACAAATGTGCACAAGTACTCCGAAACAGCTCCAATGCTTATTGAAACAAATGCACACGAATCTCAAGGAATAAGCATCCAAAACTCAAGAGCTTAATCCCTCCAACCAGCAATGAATAGCATGGCTCAAATCCCAATGTAAGCAATCACAAAGGGGCGGCCTCAAGGAGAAGTCGACCAGCTCTAGAAAATCAACCACTTGACATTAAAATCTGAAAACTTGTGTGAAGGGGCGCCCAAGGCCAAGAGAGATATTAAGCTAATACCCAGAATCAAAAGAAAATCACACTAAGAGCTGTAAACAAAAACGTGCTTTAGTTAAGCACAAACTGGCAACATTAAAATTAGAGAATAACAACAAAACCTTCAGCTGTGAAGCTCAATCTGCAATCTCTAGAAACCAAATATTTGCTAGGAGGAATGCGTTCCTCGAAGCCAAAGGTCTGAAATCATTTCAACAACACTTTGTCGTCAATAACAATGGATGCCAAATGCTAGAGCAAAGTCTCTCTTAAATAGAACTCTGGGGTGACTTTTCAACTTCCATCTTTTCCCTCCAAAAGGGACACCCAAGCCTCATTTTATATATTTTAATTTTTAAACACACGTATTTCTCCTCCATTCTAGGCATCCAAGGCTCAAAGATAAATATTTAACTTTTGAAAATATTAAATTCATTCACATGAGGCATCCACCCTCAAAGCCCACCTTTTAAATCATGACTAAGTCATTGTGCTAGGCCAAGGGGCCAAAATAATATTAAAATATCTTAATGACTTAAATAAATCATTTTACCATAACGAGCCTCAAAAATACGGAAAGCCAAATATACCCAAACTGCTTTGCCGAAATAGAAACACTCTGAACTATTGAACTGCTGCGACCTGGGACACTACCAAAAATAGAACTTACTAAAAATAGCATACTACTAAAAATAGTAAGTTGTTCCAAACTCATTTTAACCACAATCTGAATGCATGGCTTTTAAAAGAAATAGAAATATTAGACGTCTATGAGAAAAATTATACGATTGGGAGTCCACATAATAGCCATACCATTCTTGAGAAACCGGAGAGGATGCTGGGTCTGGATTGCAGAGAGCAGCATGCAAGGCCAGCCGAGCACCAAAACCTCCAGCTGGCTAGAACCCTAATTTTGCGCGGCGAGGGGCCTGCGGATAAGGATAAGATGGAGCCCAGCTGCAGCTGCTGATGAGGACGTTGCAGTCCACCCTCCACCGAGATTACTTGTCTCAAGCAGCATAGAGATGCGGATGTTATGGAAATATTGGAACCGCAGCTTCCCCGTATAGCATCCTCCAATTGGCAAGAGTTCAGCTAAAACTTAAATGCTCTTTGATTTGTTTCCTCCTTCTCCAAAACATCGTGATCTCCCTCGGAATCACGGCACTTAGAACATTAAACTGGCTGAAATCCCAGTAAAGGTGCTTTGAGTAAGCGGCAACATTATTGCTTTAAAGCTGCTTATTGAGAGTGACACATATAAAAACATTGTACGCTTGCTACTAAGAGCCAAGGCTCTAACTCATAAAGCCACTTCTCAGTTAAATTGATTAGAAGGGCCATAGAAGCGTGAAGCCCAGGAACTCCCATACCTGGCGGTAGATTGTTTATGGGATGGGCCTCGAATGGACCGTGATTTCCACTCCAGGTAGTTGGCGGCGGCGGCAACGGTCGGTATGGCTGCTGATTAGAACATAGTGTAGATTATCTAACTAATGATTTCAAAGATATCTTAAGATTGTTTACAACATATCTTCAGCGAGAACTCTACTATTCGCAAACGCGAAGTCTATGAGCTGGGACCTTTATATTGCATAGAGAGCCATGAATGGAGACATCTTTATCGACATATGATAGGAAGAGTTGTAACAATACTCTCCCAAGTGAAGCCATTTTACCCATGCTTTTTGCTGCCTTGACACATAGTTTCTGAGGTAGCCTTGAAACGATTTATTCACTATCTTTGATTGGCCATTCATTTGCAGGTGATAACTAGTGCTTGGAGTGAGCACTGTACCACTCAATTTGAAAGTCTCTTCCCAAAAAGCACTAAGGAACTTGTTGTCCCTATCACTAACAATGTTCCGTGGCAACCCACGCAAACGAAACACTTTTCTGAAGAACAACTCAGCTACTTGAGTTGTTGTAAATGAACTTGTGATAGCAAAGAAATGAGAAAATTTGGTCAATCTATCCACCACAACATAGATGCAATCTCTCCTTTGCACCTTTGGCAACCCCATGATGAAATCCATCCAATACTTTCCCATTTCTGATTGGGAATGGGTAGGGGCTGCAATAAACCAGCTGGAAAAGTATGACCGTTCTTGTTCATTTGACAAGTTGGACACTCCCTTATGTAGCGCAAGACGTCATCTTTCATCCCTTTCCATGAAAATATTTTATGGATCTGCTTGTATGTCTTGAAATACCCTTGATGACCAGCAAGAGGAATGTCATGAAAGGACTGCAAAACCTTCTTCTTAAGCTTGGATTTAGGCACTAAGAAGATTCTACCTTTATACTGAATCAATCCATCAACCAACTAATATCTTTCATCTTGCAAATGACCCTCAACAATGCTGGTTGCAAAGTGATTTTTTGCATAATCAGCAACAATTTTTTCCTTCCAATCTGCAATAAGCTCAACCAAGGAGTTCAAATGAGGCCTTTTGGAAAGAGCATCAACCACTATGTTATTTTTCCCTTTGACTTACTCAATGTCAAAGTCGTAAGCTTGAAGCTTACTCACCCACTTTTGCTGCCTTTCATTCAAAGCTTTTTGATGCATGAAGTGCTTGAGACTGTTATGATTAGTCTTCACTACAAACTTACTCCCCACCAAGTACTATCTGAACTTGGCTAATGCGTGCATGATTGCAAGCATCTCCTTGTCATAGATTGAGTATGTTCTTTCAACTCCTCTCAATTTTTTGCTCTCGAAGACAATAAGGTGTTTGTCTTGCACAAGAACAACCCCAACTCCTTCACCTGAAGCATTACATTGCAATTCAAATGGCTTGGTAAAGTCGGGTAGAGCCAACACTGGACAAGAACTCATGATTTGGTTGAACTTGTCAAACACAACTTGTGCCTTATCTGTCCATAGGAAAGCTCCCTTCTTGGTAAGATCAGTGAGGGGCGCTGCCATTTGAGAATACCCTTCACGAACCTTTTGTAGAAGCCACACAACCCCAAAACCCCCTTCAAATGTGACACATTCTTTTGAAGTGGCCAATCTAGGATTGCTTTGATCTTTTCTGGATCAACTCTAACTCTCTTAGAGCTGATAATGTGGCAAGATTAAGCAGCTCTGTCATTCCAAATTCGAACTTTGGCTCCTTTGCAAATAAACATTCTGCTTCCAAAATACTAAGCACTTCCTCTAGGTGCTTGAGGTGCTCTTCCCATGACTTGCTGAATATGAGAATGTCGTCGAAGAAGATGAGCACAAACTTTCTCAACTGCTGCCTAAAGATCTTGTTCATGCAAGATTGGAAATTTGCAGGCGCATTTGTCAAACCGAATGGCATGACAAGGAATTCATAATGCCCAAAATGACATCTAAAGGCAGTTTTCTCAATATCAGACTCCCTCATCCTTATCTAGTGATAGCTCGATTTAAGATCAATCTTAGAAAAGTACATGGCTCCATATAGCTCATCTATCCTAGGGATTGGGTACCGGTTCTTAATTGTCTTCTGATTCAACGCACGGTAATCAACACACATGCGCAATGTACCATCTTTCTTTTTTGACCAGCACTACTGTTGAAGCGAAGGGACTCTTGCTTGGGCGAATGTGACCCATATCCAAGAGCTCTTTGATGGCCTTCTCAATTTCATCCTTCTGCTTCTTTGGGTAGTGGCAAGGTGTTGTGATGACTGGCTTTGCACCTTCTTCAAGTTCTATCACATTCTCACAACCCCTTTTAGGAGGTCTCCCAGGAGGTATACTACCAAAGACTTTGCTCTTCTTAGTGATCAAGGCTTGAATATCAGGATGATAGTGCCTTTTATCTTCCACTGGATTAGTTGGTAAGATCATGCATTTTGCTGCCCACTCTACTTGATCATGGCAAATCAGCCTTTCCGTTCTCTTGAATGACACAATACGAGGGCTTCCATTTGACATCCCTTTCAACACAACCTTCTTTCCATCCGATTGAAACTACAATTCCATTGTTTGCAAATTCAAGATGATCTCTCCAAGAGATCGCATCCATTGTATCCCAAGCACCACATCGGTATCACCAATGCCTACAACATAAAAATCATCCTTCACTTCATAATTGCCCAACTGCATGGAGAGGTTGGGAATTCTTCTATTGCAAGTCGGCCACCATCACTTTGAAGCCTTCAAACTCCTCTATCTTGAGGCCTCTCTTTGCAACCAACTCTTTGTCTATGAAGTTATGAGTTGCTCCAGTATCAATTAGAGCAACAATTGGCTGCGATCCAATCACTCCACAAACTCGAAAAAACTCGTTCTTTTGAAATCTCGAGAGTTGTGCCAAAGCACTCCCTCCTCCATTGTCTTTTGGTTCCTCTTTTGGAGCTTCTTCTTCATCACTACCTACTGATTCATACTGCTGATCAGACATATCAGATTCTGATCAGGAATCAGAATAAGCTTCCATGTGATGTGATTTTCCCTTTCCATAGCATTTGTGACCTTTTGTCCAAGGCTCACGACATGTATAACAAACTCCATCTTTTTTTAACTGCTCACGGAGCTCATTAGTCAACTTTTGAGGGAATTTCTTAGGCTGATTTGAAGAATGCTTCCTATCCTTTTTGTGATTAAAGGATTTAGACTAAAATTTTGGCTTTGGGGCAGCCAACTCCATGCTCCTTGATTTCTTGATTGCTTCATCAAGAGTTGGTGGATAAAAGGCTTTAACCCAACCATTCAATGGTTCCATCGATCCTTTAATAAACAATACTACAAGCCTCCTTTATGTGATGTTGGGCACCATCACTGACAACCTTTGAAAATCAACAACATATGAGTCTAATGAACCATGTTGCTTCAGCTGAGCCAACTCACGAAATCTAACCTTAGGATCCTTGTTATCAAATCTTTCTTCAACTTGTTTGTGAATTCTTCATAGGTGTGAATGAGGTTATGGCCAAGAGTGACCGAACCATGATACCACCATTCGTGAGCAGCTCTCATCCAAAATGTAAGGTGGGAATTTGATGGCATCTTCTTCAGGTATCGGTCCTAGTGAGAGGTAGTTATCAAGCTTCTGCACCCACGACCTTGCCGAACACTTATCACTCCCATCAAAATGAGCCAGAGTAACTTTACCAAGGGCTTGATGATAGTCCGTTCTAGGAGCCATAGGAGCATGATAATCATTCCTTCCGCCTCTTCTCTTCTTTTGATTCATATATTGATCCAGTGATATGGCATCACAAATATTTGTTGGAAGCGAAGCATACTCCATGTAGCTATTTCTCACTTCATCTGCCAAAGACATCTTAGCTTCAGCTAGTGGTTCTTCCGCTGGAATGAAGTTCGGAATGAGAGGTCTAGAGGCTGATCCTCTAGTGGTTGCAATATGTTGGCCAATAGTTCTATCTCTCCCATTTGTCTCTGAAGCATTGTTCTCTCCAACATGATTTTGTTGAGGTTGGGACTGATTTTGAGTCACCTGTTGATCCATCTTTGCTAGCAAATGTCACATCATGTCCAACATGGTGTCAAACTTCTTTTCAGCTCTAGCTTCTCTTTCCTCCATTGAAAGTCTACCTCCTTTTGCCATGGTCTCAACTGCTTTACCACTTGTTGGTGTTTCAATTAGCACCTCTGGAGTGCTTATTGGAAACAGTCAGCTATTGCAAGTGTGTAGTAACTGCTCTTCAAATTAGGAGGGGAAGCTCCCTCTTTTTGCTGATGTTTGCGTAAAAAGTACAATAAACTAAAGTTCCTATCTTTTTACTTAGTGGTAGGGCACAAGGGTGCATAAAGCACAATGCGTTACAACTAAGGTTTTCTTTGGTTTTTGCAGATCTTAACTACAACTAAGATAACTTCTAATCTATCCTATCTCCTCTAGATAAATAGAGCAAGAGAATATAGAGGCGAGAATGTAATGGTTCGATCACTTAGACGAACTGTCTCTTAGAATGCATCCAAAGGCTCTTAACTTCTAGATTTACACCAAAATAGAATCCACACAAGTAATCTTCAAACAATAAGCTATATCCTAGGATTCCCAAGGAGGCACTATGTCCTTTTGGAGGTGTAGGCTGAAATGTAGACTACTAGAAACAACAAAGAATGATGTTCTTACTACCTAAATTCCCAAGGAGAGACAACGCTCTTTCTAAAGTGTAGATCGAAAGAAGATTATTGAGAAAAACATACAATGATAGATTTTGAGATTTTAAGATCAAAGGCAAGGTAGCTCTCCTGATTTATTATCTCAATCTTCGATCAAAGGTTACACTTTGGGACAACAACTTGTGTCAAAGAGACAATCACACATGAAGCTATCAAACCAAGAATACATGAACATGGATTGAACACACCTATCTGAATAGAGAGAACACAAGTTGTACTTGGCGTTTAACTATAACAAATACGATTCAAGAACATATATTAAGCAAACAAAGTTGAAGGCTTTTTAGCTCAGCGTTTTGCTGCCGTTAAGTAAAGTTACAAAATAATGAGCAAAGCCTCTTATTTATAGAACTCAAAGTAGTGGGCAACCCTAAAGTCTCCTTGAGTTAACATTGAGTTCTTGCCAATCAATTAGCAAGATTTATTCCTATGTCTAAAAGTAGGCAACCTAGCAGTTAACTGGAAATCTACTTCAGTTAACTGAAACTAAACCAAAAGAGAACTCCAAATACAAAAGTGCCTCCAAAATAGACATCCACAATTAGTGGAAATCTAAAATAGACATCCATAATTAGTGGAAATAGACATGCATGATCAATGGGACAGTGAGTTAACTTGGAAAGAGGCATGATCAGTGGGACAGCGAGTTAACTTGGAAAGAGGCATCAAGTTAACTCTTGTTTGTCATAAATGCTATTTTGGAGGATAGGACATCCTAACTAGGTGTTTTACACCTCTTCACCTCTAGTCAACAACTCCTCTAGCTAATCGTTGACTTCTTCTGCCTCTGGACAACTAATGCTTTGTAGGATGATAACGTGTCTCCACAGCATCTCTTCTCCACTCGCAATCTGCTGCTGATATTCAATGATCTTTGCGGCTGCGTCATCCAGCTTTGTTGACATGATTGCAATCTTACTCAACTCGCAATGAGCAGGGTCATTGCAAAAACTGTCATGGATGAGAGTTTGGAACTTTGTTTTCACTT
>VDFB02254037.1:0-106824 GCA_007258455.2 Sequoia sempervirens
AATATGAAACAATATTCGATTCTGTTTATTTGTGTTTTTAACAAAACGATTTTAAGGGTGACAATACCTTTACATGGTTGGGTAAGACTTTGTTTTCTCTCAAGCACAAGCAGTTCTATTGCCAAAGTTCTTATTCCAACTGATTGTTGTTTATTTATGGCATCGTGTGAAACCGGGCTATATGCTTAGCAGGCTTGACTGAATTTTCACAGGCTTATTAGGAAATGCAGCTTTTGTGGTACAGCTTATCTTGAGTTATGTATTGCCGTGGATATAATAGCATGAAATAGGACTAATAATGTGATCTTTTGTTTGGATTGTAGGTGGATAAGTGACAGCCGTGACGAGTATACAACTGAACGGATAGACGCTATTAATGATGAATTCAAGTTATATCGGTGTCACACCATCATGAATTGCACTCGTGCTTGCCCCAAGGGTTTAAATCCTGCAAAACAGATTGCTAATATTAAAAAGCTTGCACTGACAAATTAGTGGAATCAGGTTGCCCGACAGTGATTTTCATTTGTGTTAGGCGCATTCTATACTTTTCCCTATTTTTGTCCCAAGACATTTTTGAAAATAAAGTTACACATTCTATACTATCTCCATCCAAATTCAATTACTAGATGAATTGAATTGAATGCTGCATAGTTATACATAACATTATTACTGGGCAATAGGATTACAGATACAGCAGAGAGGATCTGGAATTCAACATTGATATTATATATTCATTCTCGTATGACTTATTTGCTCCATCCATGGCATCTCCTTCTGTGCTCAGTTCCACTATAATAATTGAAATTGCATGTATTGAAGATACGGTGTTTTGTAGAAAGGTTTTATTAAGTATAGAAAAGAAAAATAAATTTTGATGTACTTGTGGGATTTTAATAAAGGAAAACACAACAGAAGTGTCAAAATTGTTAATTGTCATGGAGATTGTTACAGGATCCTGTGCGTTCTTTTTACATGAATTTTAAAAAAAGTAACTAAGCTCCTTGCAAAATTCTCTATCCAGGTAGCCACGTAGTGTTCAATTTTGTGGGAGCACCAACCCTTGGGAAATTTCTTCAGGGCCCATGGTCACATATACGAAACTATTTGATGCGATTATCAAGGCATCTATATAGAGAATTTAAACTGTGAAGTATTTAAGAGGTTCCAGTAGAGCGACTATTCTCTGGCCGGTAAGAGGCACTTATATTAATATAACATCCATTGGCTTTTGACCTTGGGACAGTGTTCAGAAGTACTCTGAACGCTGGCAAGATGCTACACCCATGATGGCCTTGTGTTCACAATATAACCTGTGGCCACAACCACGTTTATAATTTATTCAAATTTCAGTTACTCTAAACAAGTATTTCAAATAATAATTTGATAAGATAAACTTTCAATGATATCAAGTTTCCACAATCTGTATTGTTTATTAACATCGATTTGTGGATTCGATTGTGTAAGAATTTTGCATCGTTTCAGATCACACTCCATGATTCCTGATGATGGATCACAAAGTGTGATTCGAAACGGTGATGCAAAATTTCTTATGCAATCAAATTCAGCAAATTCAGAAATCGATGTTAATCGATGTTAATAAAAGATAAACCTTGTTTTCAAATGAAATTTCTATATAAAGGGCATGTTTCTGCTAATGATGAACACACATATCAACTATACACTCTTCTTTCTTCTTAGTTCCTGTCTGTAGGCAGGTTAGTATGATATTCATTTAGCGCAATTAATTCTAATGAGCAGACTAATTGTATCAAAATTTTAATTTTTTTAAATCAATTTATTATCTATGATTTTAAAATAGTAATAACAAATATTTGTGATTTTCTATGAGCTACTGTCAAATGATATGATAATTTAATGTTTTAACGTGTAGACATTTTAAATTCATTTCAATTCAAATATTGAAAAGAGGTAATCAAGTCAATTTTTTAAATTTTTTAACAACCTTAACAAAAGCTTATATAGATTAAATTTGTGTAGACGGCCTTCATAATTTTACTTTTTGTCACATTTATTTATCTAATCCTGCTGATTTCTTTTATATTTGATCAATATGTTTATTATTTGACAGTTCATAATAATGAATTGTTAATCTTCTCAATTGAAACTGTACGTTTTTATGATTCACAAAAACACACAATTTCAATCCAAAAGATTAACAATTAAGGAAAAATGGGAGCCTTACCTGCATACAAAATTTAATGCTTTGACAAAGGCGGTGGTGAATGGCGATGGCAACACGACTTTTAGGTAAAGACAAAGAGGCGTACAGCAACGTACGGCTGCATAGTCTGCGACGAAGCTTGGCACACAGTTGAACGAGTGATGGCCGCTGCTAACATTCTTTTGTGCTTTTCAACCGTTTTTGTTCATAACAAATGACAATTAGTATAAGTTTTAGGGTTTTTAATCAAAACCTTAAACAAGTATAGATTATGTTATTTTGTATTTATATTATAATTGTTATATAATATTTTAAAATAATAATAAATTTAATATTAAAATCAATATATTTTTAAACAAAAAAATTATAGGTATGATTGAAGAGGGTCGTGGGTCGAATTGGTTCCTCACAAATATTGTGTATATGGATTGTTAAGTGTACAATAAAATTAATATATATACATATATTCATCATAATCATATATTGTTAAATAATTAGTACTAGATTTTATGATAAGAATTTTAAGGTTTTCACTATGTATATGATATAATTAGTATAGATATTTTAAATATATCAATTTAAAAGATATTGAGATATTAATCAACTTACTTATATAATCATAAATAATAATTTCAATATAAATACTTCGTTCTTTAACTACTTATATGTAGATGTATTTAATATATTTGTACATATAAGAAAAAAACATAAGTCATTTTATAATTTATTTAATAATTAAATTATTATATTATGATAATGCTCATACTTTTACAATATTAAAAATATAATATTTAATAATTATTATTATATTTAGAATCTCATATAATCTATTAATCCTAGAATTCTTCTTATAAGATAGATAAAACTTAGCCTTAAAATTACCGTTATATAATAATAATTTATATTATTATATTCATAATAATAAAACTATTTATTAATGAGGATGGAAGAGTTAATTCTCCGTAGGGTTACAATGGAGTCCCTTCCATGGCTAGTCAAAATATAACTTTGATAGAGTCTAAAAAGGAAATTCTAAAATGTTGAGAGCGTTATGCATATATGACATTGAGATATATGAGGGAACAACTTTGAAGAAAGACGATGAAGGGACAAATGATGAGGTTGAAGCTCAAGCCTTCATTTTAGGCTTGTAATTATGTATCTTGTATGGTAGCATCAAAGTTGAAATCAAGGGCCATGGTGATAGACAATGCAATCAAAGAGAGAAAATTAGCAAATTAAAAAATCAACATTCATCAAAATGCTTGGCCCCTTCTAGACTCTTCAGAGAAATACACTATCAAGCACTTATACAAGGAGTTGAATGAAGAGGATGATATATGTAATATAAATGAATGAAGAACATCTTTCTAATACCATGACTAATCCATGACCAAATCTTTAGCATATGATGAATAGTTCATTAAGACGTTTGGAAGCTCATGTTCAAGGTAAAATATAGTCAATTGGTCATACATGAAAGATAATCATTATTAGTAGCGTCATGTAGATTTTGAAGGTGGTAATTTAACATTCCTTAAAATGAAGAGATTGAGCCCTAAGCCAAGTCATGGAAAACCTATGGGTTTGGATTATGATTGAATTTATAGGATGAAAGAAATTATTACCAAGTGATGATTTTTTATTGAAATTAAGAGGCTTCTTTGTTGAAGCACACAAACCCTCAGTTATCTCAAGTAGCGCCATGGACACACCTATAAGGTTAATTTGCAACCAACCACAAATGGTCTTCTTGGGCATAATAATTGATAAATGTTGAAAAGGGTTTGGAATGCTTTAGCGTGTGATTCAATGGATTTTAAGTGAATAATTCATGTTCTTCAATCATTGCTATAGGGTTAATATTGTGATTTCTCAATGTTTATTTCTAGTTTATTGAATCTTGGAGAGGCAACAAAGACGATCAAGAAGATAGTAGGTTTTTTGATAAAGAGTCATTTCCTAGGAGGATTGGATGATGTAAATTTGGTCATAGTTTATGGTTTTGGAGTGCCACCACTGAATGAGAATTTAATAGTAATTAATGGTGTGGTGAGTTGAAAATGGAGGATGTTCATTATCACTAGACTTTCACAAAATGAGGCTTGTAGGTAGTGGAAGGCATTTGAGGGCTCAAGCCTCCTTAAATAGGTAATGGGGTTGGTTGTCACAAAAGGAATTTCATGTTTCAACACCCATACTTTTGATAGCTTTGATGAAGAGGTAGGAGTGTAATACTCTGATGTGGTCTTCTCCATGTCATAGTTTGTTTAACAAGGGAATTTTTATTATTTGCATTATAAATTCTACCTAAATGGATAGAAGGAATAGGTCAAAACAAAAGTTTGAGTTGTCTAATTGATGAGCAACCATAAATCTATAATTATAATATATTTCAATTAATAATACACATTATGGAATGGAAGTCCCAAGTTCATGTAATAATACTAATCTGTAATTAAAGCGATACAAATAATTTGCACTTTACTCTCAACTACAGATTTTATCCCGATCCAATAGAATTACGTGGTTATGAATTTTAACCATTGAATTATGACAAATAAAGTTCACTTATACTTTATCCAGATTCAAGAGACATAAACTAACTATTTAATTATCATAAATAGGAAACTCAAAGAATCAAAATACTGAAAGAATTATGAGACACAAAAGAAATAGAGAGATCACACTTGGTAACAGATTTCGCTCAATTTGAGCTACATCTTTGGGTCCGCTTCTCAATATTGGACCGCTTTATTGATATCGCCAAGCAAAAGCCTTCTTACAATATTAAGCTCCAAAAAAACTCGCATAAAACTCCTCACAATCTCTCTCTCAATTTTACAATTTTTGGTGTACAAAAACACCTTGTAAATTCTCCTCCAAATACTCTCCAAAGTTTTCTTACAAAGGCATAAAAATTCCCTCCAAAACCTAGTTCTCTCAAAAGCACATGGTTGAAAATCAAACACCTACACCCCTTTTTATACATAAAAAAAATGCCTTAATAACGCTCAACCATCAAAACAAATAAATAACTTTCATCTCCCATTTATAAGCCCTTATGGGTTTTTATGGTTTTTTTGCAATATTCATTTGTTGGGTTGTTATTAACCATATAATTATTTTTCAGCTTAACAAGTGTTTAAAAGAATCACCACCCCTTATAATAACACTAAAATCCTTTTAAATAATTCCTAACCCCCTTAAAAATATTATAATTCGTTGAAATATGAAAAAGGTCGTTGAAGGGGTTAATTTTTTGAAATATAGGTTTACGGGTTTTTTTTTCTCCTTGTTTTATAGGCAAGGCAAGAGGATTTTAAGGGATAAAATCTCACCAAATCCTCTCTTTTTAAATTCCTTTTTAAAAACCATATGTGTTTTTTTGTTTAATAATTATGGTTTAATATATATTGATGCCAACTCACCACTCCTGCCACATTATCTGCCACATCCTGCCAAGTGTCAATTTCTGGTGATGCCACGTCACCACTTTGACCAAGTTTGACTTGTCATAACTTCCACATATGGACTCAAATTTGGTCTGTTTAAAATGCGTTGGAAAGCTCTCGTCAAGCTCTATGTGATGGAACTAGTAGAAAAATGTTCCATGGTCATCAATTTTTCTGTTTGACCAGCTTTGACCACATGTTGACCAAATTTTGACCGAGCATATCTCTCGTATATGGTCTCCTTTTGACATGATTCAAATTGTGTTGAGACCATGTCGACGAGCTCTTCAATCTGAGACAACTTCTGTCTAATTTTGAGACTGAAATTTTTGAGGTTTTTGGATCCTCCTGGATCATTCCTCTCAATTGAGAAGCTTTTGGACCACCAAAAGTCTAATTTTATACAACATTTAAGTGAGGGCATTGTTGCCTCATTTTCCCAGTATCACCTGTCCACCTTGCTAAAATTTTGAACATCTGTCCCATCACAACCAGGATGAAAAATGAGATAACATTGTTGATACTCAATCATTCCTTCAACTTTATATTCATCAATATTCATTGTCACATCCACTATCCACATAGAACTAGCTAATAGAATAATAAGCAACAATACTGACTACAATGATGTGAAAGAGAGTATCAACGTGTCGAATCTCCTGAACAGGAACATCATTAGAAAATGAATCATGCAAACCCTCTTTTACCACCTTTGGTCGAAGGCTTAAATGTGCTTGCAACTGATCCTCACATTGTGCTATCCATGACACCTTATCATGATTAGAAATTATTCCATCTTCATGCTTAATATCAATAGTTGTTATAGACATGAGGGTTAATGCATTACTTGCATTCACAATCTTCAAACACCCTGTGTTTACAACAAATCTATCAATCTTCACGTGACGAGCTTTCACAATGAATTCAATTCCATCCTTAAACAAATGATACCTGCTATGTTCCCTGTAGAAAATGACCTTTCTGTCATACAAATAAGGACTTCCCAAAACCATCCCACAAATGTCAAGCGGAATTACATCTAACTGTACCTCATCTATAAACTTGGATGTGATTGCATATCAAAGTTTACATTGTTTTAACACATGTAATCGAGGATTATCATGCACCCAACCCAATGGATATGGTTTAGGATGAGGTGTTTTTTTTAATCCCAATTGCTTAACAACTTGTTCAGAGATTAGATTCACCTATGATCCACTATCTATGAGTGTATCAATATTATTTTGTTTTACAATAGCCCTTATATGAAACAATTCATTCCTTTTACTTTCAATAGGTGCTTCATTACACTTTACAGAAGAAGCATGGGAACTAGTACTGAAAACAAGAATGTTACCTTTTATACCCACTACTGTGATCTTGGTTTCATCATCTGAATCTGATATGAGATCATGCACGATAGTTGTGGTCTTTTGCTTACCCTTTCAATCCTTTAACCACTTTGGCTTCTGATTGGGATGCAATTTCCAACATCTTGCATCTTCGTGCCCTTCCTTCTTGCAATGTGAGCAATAAGGTTTCTCATCCTCTTTCTTTATAGTAGCTATTCGCTGTGATTTCTCTTTCCCTTTCTTCCTTCCTTTCTGCTTACTGGATTCCATCAACAGATTGTCATGGCTATTCCTTGAGCTTGATTCCAAACGGATAGCTTGCACACTAACTTCATCAATGTTAGTTGGATTAAACATAAGTATGGTATGTTTCAAACTCTCACGTAATCCACCTATATAATTTAACAAAGTTTCTTGCGTGTATAAAGGAATACCCAAAATTAAAGCCCTCTTCCTAAACTCTTGTGTATATTCTTGCACACATTGTCCTTTCTCTTGCCTTAATGATTGCTAATTCATCATTGATTTTTGCATGTGCCCTAATGGATAAAATTGTTTTTTAAGTTCAATTGTAAACTCAAACCAAGAAGAAATAATTTTACCATATCAGCTAATATCTTCTTGAGTCTTACTTTCTCACTAGATTAGCGTTGTGCCTCCTAGGCGAAGAGTGGCTAACTAGATCTTTGAAGCATCATTAGTGAACTTTTGTACCTTGCAATAAAATTCAACTTGTTTGATCCAATTGTCAAGTTTCTCTACATCCAATTCTCCATAATAGATTGGAAAATCAAATTTAACATCAAGTTTCAACAAAGGCATATTAGATCCAGACTGTACAAGTTGTTTCTTCTTAGAAGAACTAGATGAAGAGGAAGAAGACAATGAAGAGGATGAAGATGGAGGTTCAGGAGGGTCACTACGACCTCCTACTCCTTTACCTTTGTCATTTTTCAATGAGGATTCAACTTCCTCCTTTTTGTGCTTGAGTTCCTTTTTACTCTATCTCTCTTGCCTCTCTTGGAAAAGAACTTCCACCATAGCCTTCATTTCGAGAAATGCTTTCTAGAAAGCTTTCTCATCAAGCTCTGTAGGAATTTGTTTAGCTACCATCTCTACTTGTGGAAAAGTCCTTCATTTTTTGATTTCAGGATTGAACTCAGTAAGTGCACCTTCTCCTTGCTTCAATTTCAACCTGGTTAACATTCACCACTTGCAATTTTCTTGTTCAACTAATCTGATACCGCCTTGATTTGTAATTAAAGGGATACAAATAATTTTCACTTTACTCTCTACAGATTTTATCCCGATCCAACAAAATTACGTGGTTATGAATCTTAACTATTGAATTATGACAAATAAAGTTCACTTATACTTTATCCAGATTCAAGAGACATAAACTAGCTATTTAATTATCATAAATAGGAAACTCAAATAATCAAAATATAGAAAGAATTATGAGACAAGGAAGAAATAGAGAGATCATGCTTGATAACAGAGTTCGCTCAATTTGAGCTATGTCTTCGGGTCTGCTTCTCAATGTTGGACCACTTTATTGATATCGCTAGGCAAAAGCCTTCTTACAATATTAAGCTCCAAAAAAACTTTCATAAAACTCATCACAATCTCTCTCTCAATTTTACAATTTTTGGTGTACAAAAACACCTTGTAAATTCTCCTCCAAACACTCTCCAAAGTTTTCTTACGAAGGCATAAAAATTCCCTCCAACACCTAGTTCTCTCAAAAGCACATGGTTGAAAATCAAACACCTACACCCCCTTTTATACATAAAAAATGCCTTAATAAGGCTCAACCATCAAAACAAATAAATAACCTTCATCTTTCATTTATAAGCCCTTATGGGTTTTTGTGGTTTTTTTGCAATATTCATTTGTTGGTTTGTTATTAACCATATAATTATTTTCGGGCTTAACAAGTGTTTAAAACATTCACCACCCCTTATAATAACATTAAAACCCTTCTAAATAATTCCTAACCCCCTTAAAAATATTATAATTCGTTGAAATATGAAAAAGGTGGTTAAAGGGGTTAATTTTTTGAAATATAGGTTTACGGGTTTTTTTTCTCTCCTTGTTTTATGGGCAAGGCAAGAGGATTTTAAGGGATAAAATCCAACCAAATCCTCTCTTTTTAAATTTATTTATTTTTTAAAAACCATACATGTTTTTTTCTTTAATAATTATGGTTTAATATATATTTATGCCAACTCACCACTCCGGCCACATCATCTTCCACGTCCTGCCAAGTGTCAATTTTTGGTGATGCCACGTCACCACTTTGAACAAGTTTGATCACAACTTTGATTGGTCATAACTTCCACATACAGACTCAGATTTGGTCCGTTTAAAATGCGTTGGAAATCTCTCGTCGAGCTCTATGTGATGGAACTAGTAGACAAATGTTCCACGATCATCAATTTTTCTGTTTGACCAGATTTGACCACATGTTGACCAAATTTGACCGAGCATATCTCTCATATATGGTCTCCTTTTGACATGATTCAAATTGCGTTGAGACCATGCCGACAAGCTCTTCAATTTGAGACCACTTATGTCTGATTCTGAGACTAAAATTTTTGAGGTTTTTGGATCCTCCTAGATCATTCACATTACTAAATTAAAACTTAAAACATATATCTATATTTATAATTAAACGGTAACATAATAAAATTTCATTCATAACCTAAAAATCTAATTTTTAGTTTGTAGGAGGTGGAAGTACATGAGGAGTATAGTTGCAATGAAATTTAGGGAGGAGTTAATAAATATTCTTTAAAAAATATTTTAATACATTTTTTTCAAAATTGAAGAGTTTAGATTTATCTGATAATTTTTAGTTTGGCCTAAGCTAGAGAGGTTATTTTTGGAGGACCTCTTCTCATCTTGGACATTATCACCCTCTTATATTAACATATGTGATTCAAACTTGTGAGATCAATGACCCAACAATTACACAAGGCTTTCAAGCTCAACAACCTAGTTGGGGCTTTGAAACATGGTGGATTTGTCAACATGCCATATTTTTTACCATCACACCACATCCTTAAGAATAACTTTTAAAATTGAAGGGTAATTTTAAATAGCAAACATTGGAATTCTCTACTAGAATTTTGATTAGGCTTGGTCTCAACGTTCTTTCTTGTGTCTCTTCACCACACTTGCCATCCTTATTTCATACAACCTTTTGAAGTAGGAGAAGTCCACATTTATTGTGGCCTTTTATAGTATGATTGCCTTTGGGAAATTTTTTATTTTCTATATGGCAACCAACCCAAATAGCTCCACATTTTATGTTAGGGCTACTTCAAGATTACATGTTGATCTAAAAAACTCTAGAGAGTTTGCTTACTCAACTAAGTTCTTCATTATTAGATTTGAGATCAATTGCTTAACTTACTCAATTCCAAATCCGTGCCAAGATCTTTAATTAATGATTTGAATCCAATATGCAAACTCAATCCATCAATTTATTGAGCTCATTGATTAATCTATTTGCAGAATAAAAACATAAGCCATCATCAAGAACAAACCAAAAGATTAGAGACATGTTTGATTACGAAGTTAACCTCTCAGGGCTACATCTCTGGATCCGCTCAATAAGTGTTATCAAATTTCCATTAATGTTTCCACCTGCAAATTGCTTACAACATCATCTAGTATTTTGACTGTGAATACAAAGCTATCACTGCAAGGAAGTTTTGAGCCCTACAAGAACTTCTTGATCCACACTGAATAAGTGCTTCCAACAATATCAACATAGCGGTCCTAGTTCTTAAAGAATCAACTGAATGTGAACTAGCTACAAAGGTGTCTTGCATCATTTACAAAATCCATACTAAGCATGATTAAGACAATATTGAATACACCATTCCAAAATAAATTCAAGTATCAAAAACACTCTGGTTATACTTGATGTTGTATCTTCAATCTTGCAAGAGAGAAGTCTTCAATTTGGATGTCGAACAATACTCCTTCAAGCACAACCTTCTGACATCATTTGTACGAAGTTTTGAAATCCCAATCCTTCTCCTAGGTCGCTTTGCAAAATTTTATCACTTGGAGGCCTTCATTTGGATTCTAGATCCTTCAAAAGCATACTCTGAATGCTTGAATATAAAAGAATTGGATACCTTGATCCTTCCTTGCATCCCCAAGTTTTATATTTGAAATTGGCCCATTTGGTTAAAACCACAAAATTTGGCCATTTCCCCCTTTAAAGTAAGATTTAAACTAATCTCCCTTATTTACAAAAAAACAATAACAATACCCATAAAAAAATAACCATATTAATCTAGTCTCTAAGCCCTTATTTCCATCTACATTCAGGCTATTGGATATTGGGTTGTTTTTGTTTTTATAAATCATTTTGAAGCCTAACTAATAACCTTTGATGGTTATTTAGTTTAAAACTCAGGCTTCACTCACAGTCATATAAAATTCGTCGCTTATATGTTTAGCAAACGCCAAACGACATGGCGGTGAGGGTAACTTTTGGGAGTGAGGAGGTTGTGGGTTCCAACCTCTCTGTTGTCATTTTTTAAAAACCATTTGAAAAATTTAAAATATTACAATCAACCTACTGCCAATGATAGTAAAGGCAACCCCTGCGGGTGCAATAGTGGGAGTGATGGCTTGCAACGTGGGGGTCAGGAGTTCAACCCCCACTAAATTTTTTAGTAAATAAAACAAACGAAGAAATCTGTACCTAGAGAAGAGAAAGAGAGGGTGCCATGTGGCACATGGTGATAGGGCCATGTTGCACTTGTTAATTCGCTATCAAAGACCAATCACCAGACACGTGGATGACATGTCACCCCCCAACATGCCACCTTGCCACATCAACATACACATCAACCGCCACATCCTCTATATAGATGCCACATGTCAACACTTGATTGGTCCGAATCATGACCTTATGGTATGGCACTGCTGTGTCAACATGCTGATATCATCGTCCATACGGCCTGGTCAATCCTAAGACCCACCAACTTAATTGACTCACGATAAATTTTGTGTACGGGTTCAAATTTAGGAAAAATAAGCGATGTTGGGTTCATCTCGATGAGCTCTTTGATTTGATGCCATTTTTTATTGATCCCAAGTCAATTGAATTTTTTCCTTTCTAATTGGCCCCTTGTACCTAGTTTGACCAAACTTTGACTGGCCATAACTTTGGTGTACAAACTCCTTTTTCACCTGTTCAAGTTGCGTTGAGTCTATTTTTTGAGCACTTCAACATGGTACTATTTTCAAGGAAAATTAAAATAGTTGAATTTTTAGGGTTTTGAGATCCACTTGGATCAAGCCTCCCCATTGGAGAACTTTTGGTCTCCAAAAGTGTACTATTCCATTGAAACATACCCTACTCTCTACATTAGGAAAATCAATAGGGTCTCAACAATACCAAGGAAGATTCTGGCATAACACTGATGCTCCTCCTTGCTGACAAACTGCTTGAGCAATGGCAATTGTGCCTCATCTTGATACATTCCTTCACCTTTGTACTTCAGAATGGCTAATTCAAGGCTTCACCATTCAACTCTGTTCAATATTTTTGTAGCAACAAGGTAATTGAAACGGCCCACAAGGGAATCGATCATCATCTGACTGAGTCTTGAAGCTAGAACATATAGATCACTCTTGACCATTCTCTACAACTTTGAGTCCTAATGTGTAGATGGTCTATCCATCTTGTACAAAATGCTCTTCTTCAATAGAAGCTAGTAACACACTCTCACCTTGAGAATTGTGTCAACTAGTTGAGTCATCTTAAGTTCTCGAGTGCTTAAGAAATTTCCAAGAAACAAGTCTTTAAGAGAAGTCTTTAAGTATTCTCCTTCGGATTACAAGAGATATGGCTTCAAAAGCCTTACAAAATCTCAATCTTAGATTAATACTTCATACAAATACTTGAAAAACAATTTCATTTAGAGTCTTTCACTCAAAACCACACTGGTTTGATTACCACAATCAAAATTGTAACATAAAACAAAGTTGATACAATTACTTAGTCGACAATTTTCCCATCTTTTATGAAGTTGAACAAAGGAATTTTCCTTTTCTAGTTGATCCTGTTTCATTTGAGGTTTTTCATAGACTACCCCAAGGATGGTTTACCACATGTTCTTCCTTTACCTCTGCAACCTCCTGTTGATTGGGTTCTTTTGTAGACCTCGGTGAATGTTGAAGCTCTGGGTGCAACTTCCAACATTTCTCAACCTAGATCCCACTTATTCTGTAGTGAGTGCAGTAATTTTGGGCTTTGTCCTGCATTGTATTTTCCTTCTTTTGAGAGGAATATTGAAGGTGTGATGCATTCCTTGTTGTCTCCTTAGCTTGCATGACTTACTTTCTACAAAGCCTCTGCTTCTTGCTACACCCTGCTACATAGTGGTTAGGTGCATGACAAAATATGCATGGTTGCATATTCCATAAGGCTTTCACAAAAAAATTACTACTTTCAAAATCAACAATAGATTTAAAGTATTCATCACCTTTGGATTCCCCTTGACCAACTTGAGCACTGAACTACTTAGGAGAACCTGCTTTTCCTTTGTTAGGTTATGTGTCCAATTGTTGAAGATAATCTGCCTTAGAATTTCCTCCATGTTGATTTTTTCCAATAGATGATTTGTAGTCACTTCCATTGCTGTAGTCTGAAGTGTCCACAATTGAACAATATGCTGCCTTGAAAAATTTGGTGCATTCCCCAGCTTCTCCATTTCCTAATCCTTGATATTGAGGTATTTCTCTGACCTCTATGGGATTAATAATACCTTGGCCATTGATTCCAAGGCCTTTCCCACCATAGTCCATTCTTGTTAGCAACTTCATACTAATACCCTTGGTATGTTTTTCAAATGCTGCAAAAGCATGATCATAGTTAAAGGAAGGAATTGAACTTAATTCATTCTTTACCTTCTCTGTCACTTGGTCAACCTCCTAAATGTTTGCCAATGGATCCTTTTGAACTATTGCAAATGAAGCCTCCAAACTATTGGGCTATGTGAGGGGGACATACGAGGAATCCTCTGAATGTGGAAAAAAATTACAAATGTCAGGATTTTCAATCCTGGAAGGACTCTTTATAGTAGAAATTTCTCCCATATACTCTTTCAGAACACTCTACAACATTAGGTGTAATTTCCTCTTTTTGTCTTCCAAGTCTTCAAGGCGACTTCTCAACTTAGCATTTTCTAATTGGAGACGCTGGTTGGCTTCCTCAAGTTCTTGAAGCCTCTCGGACTTATCCTGGTGGAGTGCTTCA
Organism: Sequoia sempervirens; assembly: GCA_007258455.2. Classification (NCBI taxonomy): domain Eukaryota; kingdom Viridiplantae; phylum Streptophyta; class Pinopsida; order Cupressales; family Cupressaceae; genus Sequoia; species Sequoia sempervirens. The sequence continues at coordinate 14,281 of VDFB02254037.1, forward strand.
ATCATTGTTTTCATGGAAAATAAGTCATCCATCATGGATGCAGACATTGTCACCTTAGAAGCTTCACCTTCCTCAGATGCCATCTTTCTCTTGAATGTACACTTGTTAATCTTGCAAACTTGCAAACCAACAAATCAACAAATTGTCAAATTGGTCACTTAACCAAACTTGAGCTCAGAAATTGCTCTAACACCACTTGATCTGAAAAAATATAGAGAGTGTGCTTACTCAACTAAGTTCTTCATTTATTAGATTTGAAATCAGTTACTTAACTTACTCAACTCCAAAATCCATGCCAAGATCTTTAATTAATGGTTTGAATCCAATATGCAAACTCAATCCACCAATTCACTGAGCTCATTGATTAATCTATTTGTAGAATTAAAAAATAAGCCATCATCAAGAACAAACCAAAAGATTAGAGACACGTTTGATTATGGAGTTCACCTCTGAGGGCCATGTCTTCAGATCCGCTCAATAAGCGTGATCAATTTTCCATTAATTTTTCCACCTGCAAATTGCTTACAACATCATCTGGTCTTTTGATTGCAAATACAAATTTGTCACTACAAGGAATTTTTAAGCCCTACAAGAACTTCCTGATCCACACTAAACAAGTGCTTCCAACAATAACAACATAGTGGTCCTAGTTCTTAAAGCATCAATTGAATGCAAACTAGCTACAAAGGTGTCTTGCCTCATTTACAAAATCCATACTTTGCATGATTAAGAGAATATTGAATACATCATTCTAGAATAAAGTCAAGTATCAAAAACACTTTGGTTATACCTAACACTAGATCTTCAATCTTGCAAGAGAGAAATATTCAATTTGGATGCCAAACAACAATCCTTCAAGCACAACCTTCTAACATCGTCTATACAAAGTTTTGAAATCCCAATCTTTCTCTCAACTCGCTCTACAAAATTCTATCACTTGGATGCCTTCACTTGGACTCTGGATCCTTCAAAAGCATACTCTGAATGCTTGGATTTAAATGAATTGGATGGCTTGATCCTTCCTTGCATCCCCTTTTATATTTGAAATTGGCCCATTTGGTTAAAACCACAAAATTTGGCCATTTCCCCCTTTAAGGTAAGATTTAAACTATTCTCCCTTATTTACAAAAAAACAATAACAATACCCATAAAAAAAAACCATATTAATCTTGTCTCTAAGCCCTTAATTCCATCTACATTCAGGCTATTGGATATTGGGTTGTTTTTCCTTTTATTTCATTTTGAAGCCTAACTAATGACCATTGATGGTTATTTAGTTTAAAACTCAGGCTTCATTCATAGTCATATAAAATCCGTCATTTATATGTTTAGCAAATGCCAAATGGCGTGGTAGTGAGGGTAGCTTTTGGGAGTGGGAAGGTTGTGGGTTCCAACCTCCCCGTTGTCATTTTTCAAAAACCATTTAAAAAATTTAAAATATCAAAACCAACCTACTACCAATGATAGCAATGGAAACCCTCATGGGTGCAACAACATGAGCAGTGGTTTGTAATGTGGGGGTCAGGCGTTCGACCCCCACTAAACTTTTTAGTAGATAAAAAAAAGAAGAAATATGCACCCGTAGGAGAGAAAGAGAGGGTGCCATGTGGCATGCGGTGATAGGGCCATGTGGCACTCAGTAATTCACTATCAAAGACCAATCACTAGACACGTGGATGACACATCACCACCCAACACACCACCTTGCTACATTAGTAGTGGCACGTTAGCATACACATTAGCCACCACGTCCTTTGTATGGATGCCATGTGTCAACACTTGATTTTTCCAGCTCATGATTGTATGGTATGGTCCTACTGTGTTAGTGTGCCGATGTCATCGTCCATACAGCCTGGTCAACCCTAGGACCTGCCAACTTTGACTTGCGATAACTTTCGCGTATGGGCTCAAATTTCAGCGAAACAAGCGGTGTTGGGTTCGTGTTGACGAGCTCTTCAATTTGATGTCATTTTTTTATCGTTCTTGAGTTAATCATTTTTTTTCCTTTTTTACTGGCCCCTTGTACCTAGTTTGACCAAACTTTGATTGGCCATAACTTTGGCGTAAGAAATCCTTTTTCACTCGTTCAAGTTGCATTGAGTCTAGTTTTCTGAGCACTTCGACATGGTGTTATTTTCAAGGAAAACTGAAATAGTTGAATTTTTAGGGTTTTAAGATCCACCTAGATCAGATGCATAGTAAAATGGCTCCCAAAAATCTATGAAAGTTCATTGTGAAGGTAGTACATGAGGTATGCACATGATTTTGAAAATACTTCTAAGTGGTTTGAAAATTATGTACTTTTTAGATATTTTGTGGGTTGTATCCACTCCAAAAGCATGCTATGTAGTTGGGTCAACTCTATTTGGGTTCCACATAAGGTCTACATATAGGCTATCTAGAATCTCACTAAGATATTTTTTCTTTTCATTTTGTTGAAGTCAAGTTTTCCAAGGCCATCTTCAAGCATGACCCATGGAATGCTTGGTCTTCCTTGCTCATCTTCTCCCCTTGGAATTGATACTTTATTGTCTTTAAGGAACAATATCTTTGTGTTCTTGTCTGGCTCAAATTCCCTAGTTTTCTAGCACCTTTATGAACTTTCCTAGATCACATTGCTACATTTTTAGGGTAGGTTGTTCATATTAATCAAGATTTATTTTCTCCTTCCATTCTAAAAAGAGGGTTTGTGTTTATGTTGATCTTTCCAAATATCTCAAAGAGTCCATAGAAGTGCAAGTGGGTACACAATACTTCACCTACAAATTCCTATATCTCAAATTGCAAACCACTTGTTATAGATTCTAGTCTTTAGATCATAAAATATTTGATTATTCTTTGGTCATCTATTGTGCAAAATATCCTGCTAAGTGGACCTTAGTGCCCCCCAGTCCCAAAATATTGGGATGGTTCAACCACCTTAGGTAACACAAAAATTAGCACGAGATTGGTTTGAAAGGTGCTTTCCTCTAGCCATTGGTTGTTGGGCCATAGTTTTAAAAGCCATCTAAGGTGATTAAGGTGGAATATTCTCATTCCTTAGGGCCCAAATTATCCTAGGTGGTTACTAGACTATGATTCAATAGAACCCCCATGGTGGCTAACATTATCTCTTCTCAATTTGAAAAGAGATATTCATATCCTTCAACCTTCCACCCTTCTTGCAACCCAATGCATGAGCTCAAGGAAGGTGAATTTATGCCATAGAAGATGAATTCTTTGATCTTTTTGGTTCAAATTTGGTCTCTAATCTTGAGACACTCATTAAAGAGGTTTTCCTATATAATTTTTATGAAGCTATTGATAATGACATGACCCTTGATCCCCATTCTCCATGAATTTCATTTCATGGAATGTTAGGGGTCTCATAGATCCTAAACAAAAATACGTTGTGCAAATGTTCATCAATGATTTATCAACCTCAATGTTTTTGTGTTTATAGGAGTTGATAATTGCTGGTTTAATTCTTTCTATTATTTTTTGTGTAATCTTACCAAAAAGTCGCTTTATACATAGTGACCATAAAGAGGGATGGGGAGCCCTTTCACTTTCATTTCAACTACGTTGCAACCACATATGGTAACCCATGAATGTGACCCCACCAACTATGCTTTGTGGGTTTTATCTAATATTAACAACGAATCTCTTGGGATTGTTAATAATTATGCTTCTAATGATGTTGAAATATCTCTTCTTTATTGATGAGTGATAGTTTCAATATGGTTGAGTTGGAATTTGATTAATGTAACCATTTGTCTATTATCCATGGAAGCTTGGTATTATATGTGCAATAATTTATCTTTTTCTTCCACCTTGATTATCCATGGTTTACATGGAATAATTTGTAGGTTAGTACCAAAAACATTCTCAAATTCTTTGATAGAGCCGTGATTTTTGGATGACCCATCTTTTCTTTTTCTAATTTTTACAAGATTTTAGTTGAACCTTTATTAGGAATTATCCTTTTTTATCTATTTCTAAACCAATTATCTATTGAATGGAAAATGGTAGGGTCCAAATCACCTAAGATGTAGTTCTTATTAAAAATGTAATTGTTAAATCATTAGCCCACAATGTCACATATCTTGTGCATATGAAGCCTTGAGCCATGGCCAACCCCTGGGGTTGGTTGGATTTAATGGTGGAATGATGCAATAAAATGCATGATTTGTTTCCTCTAGATATATGGACATAATTGACCCATTTTTATTGTTGTTCATATCAGGCCACACCATGCCTCCACCAAACTAGAAGCATTTCCTTTCTCTCCTTCCTTATAGATGCATGTTGCTCCACTTCACCAATAGAAGCAAATTGTTGATATGCATACAATTTGATGTGCCCAGTTGAAGGCTCATATTCATTGGTTCAAATAGGGGATGAAATTTTTAAGAAATCAATTTAATCCCTCAATATTTTCAATATTCTCAAAAGAAAAAGCATGTCAAAGAAAGGCACCAACTTCTCTTTTAATTTTTTTTCCAATCTTCAAGCTTTTCTTCACCATTACTAATGGGTTTTCCAAGTTCAAGCTCCTTGCCTAGCTTCAAAGAAAGCTCTTCATGAATACACGAGCAATGTTCCCACCAAGGATTTTGTGATCAATACTTATCCTTGGTGGATATTTGAGAGGTGGTTTTCTCCATGGTAATGATAAGGCCCCTGACTATGATGGCTTCCCTTGTGGAATTCTATAAAACACAATGAGACTATACAAATGACCCTGACTTTTTATGTTTATAAAAAATCCTATATTACTAGCTCCCTAAGAGCTCTAAAAAAAGAAACTATTTAATTCATACTAAGGCTAGCAATCTAGAGGATATTACTAATTAGAAATAAATAACTCTCTTGAACACTTCCTACAAGATCATTTCAAAGCTCTTGGGCTGGTCATTTTTATTCCCTTCTACTCATTATCAGTTTAAAATAGATTTAAAAGCATAAATTTTCCACAGTCCATGATAATCAAGTGAGAATTTTTTTGGATTGAAACTGTGTCAGTTTTTTAATCAATGTTTCATATCATACTCATAGTTGATCCGAAATGTTGATTAAAAAAAATTGACATAGTTTCAATCCAAAAAATTGCTCACTTGATTAAAATAGATTTGTCAAAGGTGGTTACATCGTTGATAATACCATTGTTGTCTGGAAAGGTATGCAAAAGTTTTCTCAACAATAGGATCTATTTATCAAGATTGATTTTGCTAAAGTTTATTGAATGCATTAAATGGCCTTTCATTTTGACCATGCTTCAAGTGTTAGGTTTTGGTCCCATTTTTATCTAATCAGTTCAAGCACTCTTTGCACATGCCTCTACCTACCTTACTATCAGTGGTTCATAATTCCTCCTCATTTTGTATTTTTCACTCCATTAGGTAGGGGCACCTTTTTGCACTAGTGATTTATGTTTTGGCTACTTGTTAGCCAATACTATCTCTCAAAGAAGAGTCAAGAGTATTTCTCTTCCTAAATCTTCTTCCTAGATTATTAATAGCCATTTCATTGATGATTCCTTTCTCACTCTTCTTGAGGAATCAAATAATGCCAATCACTCCTTGCAATATTGCAACACATTTTCCCTTGCTTTTAGTTCTTTCTTCCAATGGAAAAACTCAATGCTAGCACTAATATTTTCTCCCCTAACTAGCATGGATTAAAAATTATGGCTAGAAATGGGTTTACCATGAGGAGATCTTTCATTTTCGATGCCTTCCCTTTGGTTTCTAATCTTCCTTTGCTACCTTGTGAGAGGTTGTTCTTTTTTCATTGAAAATGAACTTCATTATTAGATTGTCAAACCCCTTTCCCTTGTTGGTAGATTCTAGAATTTCTCTAACTTAGTGCTTGTTTCCACCCATGTCTACTACTTATCATGCTAGGTGTAGAGGATTGAAAAAGTTAACCGATTTATCTTGGAAATATCCTTTAAGAGCTAACCTCACTATCTACACTAGGATAAAACAACAACCCAGGTTCACCTAAATATACTATGATTATCCTTTTCTAAAGATTATATTTTAAAAGAAAAATGCAAATTTCTAACTAAAATAATTAATTATGGAGAACAGGTAAAAATATCTTATTAGAAAAAGATAAATTACAACTTTATATCAAATGAAACATAAAATTTTGGTCACAAAAATCTTGGAGTTTCAAACTACAAGCCTTTTCCAAGGATGCCAGTGCATCACACAAATGTATTTGCATCATATTGTCATCTAGACTAGAAGCAAAATAAAAAAGTACCACTAAGTACAAATGTACCTCTTTTACACACATAATATAAAAGAAGAAATTTTAAAGTACATAAAATTTTGGAGTGACACAAATAACAATGAAATTAACTACTTAAATAATCAAAATAAAGAAATTGAAATGTAAAATGAAGGCTCAAAGAGGATGTCACTAGGTGTTGCTTCTTTTCCAATGAAAACTTGGAAATAAGAAAAGATACTAAAGTTGTTTTGGTGCCTGTTAAGGGGCTTGCCTCATTTAAACCCTATTTTGGTATTTCAACCTCCACAAACAACTTGAAAATGTTTTATACATTTGAAATAATAATAATAAAAAAATGAATTGAAAAATGAGGATGAGTGATATAGAGATAATCCTAAATACACTATGCTAGCATTTAGGATTTTGTAAATAAAATTAAGAAAATAAAGAAAAGGGGACAATATTGTAGGAAAAAAACACTTGAAAGCTTGTGAAAAACTTCCTAGCATATTTTCATTATCTTGTTTCTATTTCATTACATAATACCATGAAGATAATGCTTAAAAAATAGTAAAGAATCACATGCATGAAGCTAGTATGATGAATGTAAAAATCTCATCAAGATGCAGTCTTGGGGCTACGAACGAACATCTCTCAAGAAAATCTGGGTGGATATTGCAAAAATTATCATGCGGTATGTGACTCTGGAAGATAGGGTTACTACATTCCTAGGCCACCATTTTACTCTTTTAAATTATTTTAGGCATGGGATATTTATTTCTTTTCCTTTATTTCTCTTGTCATCAATGGAGGTCTCTATGTATGTGCATTTGAAAAATAGGAGGGCATTGGTCTTGCACGAGGGCCTCATCTTGTTAATTATGGAACATGTGAAAGCCCTTGTTCCTGCCACATCAATTAAGGGCAAGGAAAAGACTTTAAGTGATGACTCTAGCTCATCTAGTTTAGATACTAGCATGGTTGAGGAGTGAATGAAGAGGGCGAGGATAGGTCTCCCTCCCCTGCGGCTACCCCTTCTAAGAAGAGAAAGAAGGGAAATCCTAAAGGAAAATGGGAAATCAAGAGGCTTATTCTTTAGGAGTCAGAGTCCCAATTTGTTGGAAATGATACAAAGGTGGGTTCTGGGGATTCTAGGTCCAAGGATGATGTTGTAGCTATCAGACAAGTTGATGCTGAGATATGAGGTAAGGAGGAGGGTTTACAAGAGAATGTCACGATCATGGAGACCAAGGAGAAGCCTAGAAGGGCTTCTAAGCGTATTGCCAAGATGAGGAACCAGGCCACAAAATATTTTTTAAAGGATACCACAAAGCATTGCAAGGAGAAGGATCTTGAGGAGAATGTGGTTGAAATTGATGACTCCCTGGTTTGAAACACACCAAGTGTGGAACCCATTGGTGAGAAACCTGTGCAAGAGGAGGAGGGTGTTAAGCAAAAGCCTAGGAAGCTAGAACCTCTTAAGGTTACCCATGAAGGAGGAATTCTCCTATCTTAATGATGACTCCACCTCAATGTTCAAACTCCTTGACATGGAGAGGGCGAAGGCCACTAGTACTTTCAAATTAGAAAAGTGGACTCTACAGGAATCTAACAGGGTTAACATCAAAATCAGGGGATTGAAAGAGAATGTGCAGAATATTCCAAAAGGCTCCGCCTCAAATATTATAATTGATATAATTGTTGATCTTTATTGTTCATTCTCTAATTTCAAGTCCTTATGTGAACAATGCCTAGCTGATTTAGATGCCAAGGTGTTGGATACCAACACAAATATCAAGAAACTGCTCCATTCCTATCATATTTCTATTAAGAATAGTGCAGATTCATTGGAGGTCTTGTTCTGCAAGATCGGTGAGCTAAGAGAAGACCAACTATATTTTTCTAAGTTGATGGAGAAGGATCAGGTGACTAAAGGAAAAGGGAAATTTTTTTGGTAAGGATGATGTTAAAGGCCCTGCTACTAGAGGGATGGGTAACTTGAGGAAGACTTTTGAGGGTGAGAAAAAAGAACTGTTGGATATGATTGGCCTTCATAGGAACCAAGAACTTGAGGTGGCCAAAACCTTCAGAAACATGAAGTAGTGTCAAGTTCTATGTTTTTCTTTGTTGTTGGGTTTTTGTTTATTTCCTATTATTTTGTTGATGGTTGCTGCTGATAGTTTATTGTTACATCTCTATAGCAACATTTTGTTTCTTCAGTTGTAAAGGGCTTCAAGTCCTTTCAAAACTTGTTTTTCCCATATAATCAAAACATGTAGACTAAGATGATTGATTAAGCTAAAATTATGTTAAATGTGAGTGCAAGTGAGAGTGATTTTAACAACATAAATTTTCTCTCACAAGATGGGTCCATTTGTCTCCAAATAGTGACCTATTTATAGGAGGACAACTGAGAAATGAAGGGTTGAGATTAAAAAAGTTAATCAATGGTCAAAATTGGAGAAAAGATGAAACATGGATGATGGATCTTCACCAATGGATGAGAATCAATGATCACATGGATCAAGGAAAGAATCAAGGGCTCATATTCTTCCAAGCAAACACACATTCAAAACTTGCACAAGAAGTCTTGTAAGTTTGTTATAAGGAAAAATATTCCTTTTTTTGAATGAGTGAGGAGAGAGAATATTCTTTGGAATATTCTCATGGACGAGGGTAAATTAGATATTTAGCAAATTAAAACAAAGTTTTAATATGCAAAAGGGGAAGGGAATATTACTTTTGGAGGAATGTGCAAAGGAGGAATATTCCCTTGCAAGTGAGAAGATTAGATTTATTAGTAATTTGACAATTAAATAAAGTTTTAATTATGCAAATCAAGGGAATTAGATGATATTCATTAAATAAAATGATTTAATCAAAAAGGGGAAGTGATATGATGTTTAATTAAATAACTTAGGGTTATTTAATTAAATAAGAGGACTTAGGGGTTTAAATTAAATAACTTGATGTATTTAATTTAATAAGACGAAATGTTAGCATGAAAGGGGGTAAATTAATCTGATTATATATTAATTAGATTAATAGATTCAAATTATGCCATTAATTAAATAGCTAGGCAAATTTAATCAATTAAGAAAAAAGAGGACGGGTTTTAGGATGAAACAGTGTTAGTATACCTAATTTGAGTGCATGATATAATTCATTCGGAAATTTTTAAGTGTCTACACATGGTTCATAGGACAACTTGAAATCACCTAAATTATAAAGATATGGAGGTACTATACTAAATGGCCTTGTCAAATAGAACACAAATTTACTAATATTGATCGTATAGAGAGGGGGGATGAACTTCCAAAGGAAGAATAGTTAGTGAATTACTATGCATCTTTCTTGTAGTAGTAGCCAAGGAATTAGCTACAAGTATAACATATTCCTAAATGTCTTGTGTGGCAAGTTTTGATAATCTTGTGAAGATCAAGGACAATTTCAAAATACCCATGAAGGATTTGAAAAAGCACTCTTGAGTAGAGGTAGGTGAATCACTAGTGGGACAAGTAACAAGAATAATACCACTAGTTACATTGACTCAATGGGAGAAAGGATAGAACCAAAAGAATTTGGAACATCCTCTATGAGAAGAACAAATACAAAGTGGTCTAAAGGTGGTAGAGAAGATGAATTAATATTTTATTTATGGTATGGCGAAGTGGGATAGTGTTTTTATTTTATTTTGGGAGTTGGGAAGGGGATATTGATATCTATGGTGGTGTGATGAAGAATATTGGTTCAAGAGACTTGATGATGGGTGTGCTAGAATGGAACAAGGGAAGAAAGCATGGAATTGGAAATGACACTTGTGTTAGGCATATCTAGTGGCACAAAGAAAGGATGAATGTTTGGGAGGTTAGGAATACAAGATAGATCCATCAAAGGAGCTAAGAAAATATGCATCCTTTTGGGGTGAGGCTCATTAGGGTCTCGACAAAGGAAAAAAGGGGTAATAGTAGTGGGACAAGGAGGCAAAGAAGGAGAAGATAAAGGCATGACAAGATATAGTAGTGGTCAAATGGTAAGAGGACTATTAGTAGAGTGCATCTCCATAGCATCTCGTTCTCTATTTGTGACATGCCAATGATGCTTGTGTTCTCATGCAAGATGGTTCTAACGGTGGCGAGATTTAGATGGAGATATAGGAGGAGGGACACGATCTATTTTCTCTAATTGTGGGACTATCCTCGCTTCTCAAATAAGTGGAGGTCAAGTTACATGGAGTGCACATGATGGAACTTGCATCATGGGTTCCTTTGCTCTTCCTATTGTAGAGATAGGTGGAGGATCATGGGGGACCGCTGAAGGGTGAGGTGTTATCGATGCACAAAATGGTTTCCATACTACAAGTTTATTTCCCTTCGGTAATGGAGGAGTAGGTTTGAGAGTATTAGGAACCACTAGAGGAACATACCTTTGAGAGTAGATATGTCCAATAAGGGTTCCACTCATATTTCTATTGTAGTGATGGATGAACAAAAGGAACCACAAAAGGATGAGAGACCTTAAATAAAATAGGAGGTAAACCCAATGAAAATTACTTTTTGTTAGCCACCATGGAGGTAGAAATAGGGACATGATAATATTGCATCGGGTGTGTGACTAATTGGGATGCAATTGTAGGGGAAGAAGGTGTAAAAGAAGAGGACCTCAAATGACTCACTGTGAAATTTTGATACACTTTGAATAAAATTCATTGTGAGGTTGTAAGGGTCCTAAAATTTAAGGCCATAAATTATATAAATAAATTCCTCCATGAAATGCAAGTGGTTTGTATCCATTATGATAAATAGTTTGCACTACATCGTCATACAAAAACTTAAGGAATTTATGAATGATGGAGGAAAATTATTTCATGGAAGTAAGCCATGGAATTCCAAAATTCACACAAAAGTAATTTGAGGTGAGGGTGATAGAAAAGAGGGCATCCATGCACTTGGGTCCAGCTTGGACCAACAAAGTGATGTAACCCATGGTAGGAAGACAAAAGTCATAACATGTTTGTATGCATTCTCTTGAATTATCATACTTGTCATGATAGAATTGGTTGATATAAAGAGTTTCCTCTGTAATAAAATTAACCCTATTGGTAGGGTCAACAAGAACCCCATTGATGGTTTTCTTAAATTGAGCAGAGAACTATAGAGTGCCATTGTCTATGCTAAGAGGAATATTGAAAAAATAAAATAATATTATGGGACTCAATATTTCACACACCCAAGATGATTAGGGGTGAGCATCCACCACTCATTTTATGTGTGAAATGATGATGAGGCCTATCATAAGTGGTAGAATCAAGGCTAATGAAATTGAAAAAATCTTTAGCGAAGGGGTTTGTATAGATTTGTAAATTTTTATTAGGCTTCACATTAAACTTATTTGAATTATTATGATGATCAAGTAACTATATGATACTCAAATCAATGTGACCTTGGACTAAGTGTTGAATATGTATACACCTTTTGGTATCAGAGGTAGCCAATAAGGTAAAACCACCATAGTGACTCACATACTATTGATAGTCACATCAGGCTATGCAAATATTTGTGAAGGATTTGTATTTCATTAGAATAATTTATCTTGCAACATAATTTTCAGATTACTGATGATAGAGTTTGACAACCCATATAGGATCTTCAAGAAGAGAGATTGATAATGAAAGATAAAGTCAGACTCATTTTTTCCTTGCTTATAGTGGAGGAGATCAATAAATGTGACTTGAGGTCTAATGTTTTTTTGGAAGTGTTGGAGGAACCAATTTATTATTTGCTTGAAGGCGTTTATTGAATTTTCAAGAAGTAAGAAAAAATAATCCAATGTAGTGTATTTTAATGGTTATCCAAAAATATTTTCTAGCCAAGCATCTTAAAAGAGAAAATCATTGTACAGGGTAGTAAAAGAAAATACATGTGTTTGAGGGTATCCTTTTCGGTGTACCTCATATATTGTGGGAAGGGGCTCATAGCGAGATTTAGAGTGATGAGGGGCTATGTTTTTAGTATGGAAGAATAAGGGGTTGATTGGAAGTGTTGATCATAAAAGCAAGTTGGATTTGTAGCTAGCCAACATTTTGTATACAATGATTAATTACATGATCAATGGTATGTGTAAAAGTGGTAGAGGTTTATGTAAAAGAAGTGAGAGAAATGGATGCAAGGAGTTGAGAGGTACTAAAGTTTATTATAGAAAAGCTAGAATTCAACTTGATAGAAAGAGGTGGAATAACTGTGGTCATGGACATAGTAGTCACTATATGCAATCAAAATTGACATTCACATAGAAGGTTGTGTCAATAATATTAGAGTGATAATCTATTGTGTTTGTGAAAACTAAGGTATAGGATGGGCATTATCTTGGACAATGTGCACAAAGCCCCAAATAAATTTGAATCCCTTAGGTTTATTTCTTACCATGTTTCAAATAGTACCGAGGATATGCACTACTTCAAAAAGGGTATCCCTAGCTAAGAAGTTTTGAAATTGATCAAGTGTTGATCTAACATTTGTAATTGAGAACTAGAGGCTTGGAGAGTAGCCTCATGATTGAAATCCATATCCACATGAGGAGAAGTTTTGGATGGGGAAGTAGGTTCTAGTAATATTGGAGGGGATGAAGGAATTCTAGTAGAAAATTATTCATGTGTGAAATCTAGAGTAGTGCAGATAGGTGTTGTGAATATGTGTGAATGAGTTGTGTTGTATGTGTGAAGAATTATGAAAACTTCATTACTTGAGTAGAGAGATTGAGTTGTAAAACTCATATAAGGTTTTGTAACATAATCTAAAAATTTAATAGAGACGAGGAAAAAGTATTTTAGTTTTCTAGTTTTATTTTGAAAAGATAAAAGGTTTTGTATTGATGTAACGGGTTCACCAAAATATAGAGTGAAAAATTAACTATTTCAAAGGAGTGCTTTATGCAACATCTTAGGAACCTCAGAAACTTATTAGCCGTGCATACACTATTGGTTTCATCTCAAGTATATGTCCCTAGTCGATATTTAAATGTAACCTTTCATAATTGATGGTTTCTTGATAAGGGATAATTCTATCCATCAAGTAGATGAGCATGAATTATTTGCCCCATATTATTAGTTGTTAAAGGGAACCATAAATTTTTGGTATTTTTTCTAGGGATGGTTCCAAGATATGAGAGCTTTTGGGTTTTTTAAAGTTATTTCCTATTTCATAGATATAACAACTTTCATTTTTCAGGATTTAGGATTGTTCTAGACATCATACAAAATACCAAAGGTATTAACACCTTACAAGAAAGGTGGGAAGTGGTACACAACTATTTCATGCATTTAAGGAGATATCCTCTAGGGATATTTCATCCAAATCAAACATCTCACAAAAACACATCTACAACAATGGTTGAAATAGGAGTAGGCCAAGCAAGTGGATCATTAAATCCTGAACAATAGAAAGTTAAATCCAATCTGGACTAATCACTTCCAATAAAGACTCTAATAATCCACCACTTCAACCAACTCCATTAATTCCTAATCCTAATCTCCAACTTACAATGGGGGACCTTAGAGGATGAGGAGAACAACCTCCTAAAATTACTACTTTTTAATTCCCCATGTTTGATTAAGAAGGGAATACTACCATCATCAATATGTTTTCATTTGAATGCAATTTCCTCTATACGATTTATAATTATGCCAAAAATGCACACCAATTGAAATTTTTTGCAACCACACTAAAGGAATTCACTCTAAGATGGTGTATGGGATTGGGAAGAAATACAGTAACTGACTGGATTACCATGACGGATAATTTTATGAGTAAGTACAAGGATTAATATAGAGGATTAAATATGAGAGGATATTATATCTTTAGAATGACTCGAAAAGAGGATGATCCACTAGAATATTATGAAGAGAGATTCATGTTCAACCTCTAAAAATCCAAAAAAAATCTACTAACAAGAGATTCCTTAAAATGAATTTTCTTACGAGGGGTTCATGAGGAATGCTTGGATTCCATAGACTTAATATGATCAAGAAACATATCCCAAGTTCCATGGGATGATATTTTCCAACTTTTAGGAAATACTCACATTCCACAATGAAGAAGGGGTGCAACTTGTGAATAATGAGTACCAAAAAAAGCAACAAGTGTCTCAAGAATAGAGCTTAGTAACCTATTAAAAGACATGAAGCAAGACATAATTAACCATATGGAAATCCAACTAGATACACTACATGCCTGAAATAAGCAAGAGAATGCAAAATAAGTTTTAGCAAAATATTGCCTCCATTATCACCAAAAGAATCAGTCCATTATTTTTATAATTATTTATATTACTTTTCTCATCCTCATAAAATTTTAAAACTATATATTATATCTCTTTCCTCCCATTCATAACAAATTGAGTTATACAAAAGTGAGCTCTATTAATGCTTTTTATGCATTCATATTTTTGTTTTAATAAACTAACTCTACCATTCTATTGTAATTTTTTAATCATTTGTATTGACATTTTATTAGTTTCTATTTTTGCACTAGATTTTGGGTTATCATATATTTTATACATTCTAACAAACTTAGGATCAAACAACATGACAAAAAAATTCAAAATTTCTCTATCTTAATAAAAAAATAAATGGTGAATAAGATATATTATTGAAAGAATGAGAGGTAAGGGTCTCCAATTTCAAAAATATAGGGCATGATGAGGAGGCCATAAAAGGTCTCATATGGTTAGATAATATTGATCACCATTAAAATTACTTGGTGGATTCATGGTAGAGTTCCATGGAGTTCATGTGAGGATTGAGTAACTCTTGGTGGCTTTGTAATATTATATCATATTATATTGAGATAAATGTAACATTGTAAGTTGAAACCTATAGTTTTAGAGGATATTCCTTACTTTTGGAGTAAAAAGTCTCAACTTTCAAGATGTAAGAACTCCCAATTGTATAATAATTCGAGAGCAATGATAATACAATCACACAAGTGTATAAAATGTAGAAATAATCATTGCATATAAAGTCAAGGATAAAGAAATGAGAAGGTAAGACTAAAATTATGAATATCTCTCCAAAGGAAATCTGAGAACACTTGGGTAACTATTAGGCCATGTTTTGAGTACACTTGAGGTGAGACAAAAGTAAATAAATTTCTCTAAGTGAACTTCAATGTAGTGCAAATAACAACAAGGCTTGATGAGGTACCCATATATAATAAATCCTCTCACAAATGGAGAAAATAAGAAACCCTATGGGAAAGATACCTCTCCAAAAAAGAGAAAGATAACGACAAATAAACCTTATAAAACATGTTTCATTATAGGTTAATGGGTAAAATTGGTGAATAAATTATGTTATCCCTAATAGATCAAGTTAATCTCTAATTAAATCCCTTGATAAATATTTTCACATTTCTTTGAAATCTCCTACTTATCTATAGATCTAGTTAGAATCAACCTTCATTTGTGCAATTTAACACATGTCCTTGAGTTCATACATTCAATCAATATTTATCAACTATCACTTGATCAAATGAGATTTAAGTAGTCATTAAGTGCTACATGATTTATCAAAAAATGGTGTAAATTCAATTACCTCTCATCCAATGATAATAACTTGCATTAAGCTAATTTTCACTTGATTAAGTGTAGTATGTATGAAAAAACAAAATTTTACTTGATCTTTATAAGGATCCCCATTACATCATACATCACTCGGTATATGGTGTACATAGAAGTTATAAGAATTATTTCTTTTAGTTAATTCCCAATTAGTCTATTAAAAATTATATTAAAATCTCATTGGAAACTATCACAACCACCTTGTATGTCATTTAAGGTTGTACATTACACTTTTGAATTTTTGGTTTAATCTAGGATGCGATCCTTGTTGGTATGTGGCGACTAATAATGTTGCATCAATATTTTGTGACTTTAGCAGTAGTGCTTTAACCCCCAAATTAATTTATGGGGCAGTACAGGGGGCAACACCCCTCCTACAAGGTCCAAGGGGCCCATCCCCCTAGTGAGGGCCTAGGGGAAGAGTTGATGATAGGGGTTTTCCCCAATGGGGTTGTTGAGGATAGTTCCCTAGAAGCAAAAATTGCAAAGGAGTTTTGTTATTATTTTTGATTTGTAAAATTATTTTAAAATTACCAAAAATGAGTTTATTCTTGTATGTTTGCGAATGTGAAAGGTAATGGGACAAGGGCATGTGTGCTTGAATGAGCATGCAATAGTAGGTTATGATATGGGTGAATGTGAATGAGAATTTTTGTAACCCAATTTTGCTAGATAATAAAAGTATAGTGGATGATTATTTCTTGGTGGATGTAGCCCACTTTGGGTGAATCATGCTAAATTTTTATATATTGTGTACCTTTTTCTTATATATGTATTAAAATTATTATTTTATTTTTTCTAAAACAAGGACACCAATACCCAGTGCACACATATTTTTTAGATTTTTTTTCTCTATTTTTCTATTTTTCCACACGTATAAAACAAATACCTTGATGTTTGGTGAATAACCTACATTCACAAGAAATAAAATATAAAAAATAATAATAAATTAAAATATTCAAAATTACTTTTTGAAAAGTTTAAAATAATGGTTACATACTTACAAAACATAATTTCTAAATGAATTTATTTGATCCCTCAAAAAGGAAAAAGTAGTTTTTTGTTAGTATTTTGATAGGCGCAAAGAAGACACCATTATGGGTATGATTTAAGAATATAGGGGTTTTATCCAAGTGGGTTTGATCTAATGAGGTCTTATCTAATCTTCTTCAATTAAAACCCTTTAAATGGAACCCCTCAAGGCTTTAATCATTAATTTTTCTAACAAATATGTGATTTCGAGCAAAAATCAAGATGTCCCAAGTTTGGGACCCATTATTTTGGGATGAACCTGTAATCGTTTTTCATTTTTAACTCTATATTATAATTGTTATTTTAATTGATTTTTCCTACTTGTAAATCTTAACAATCCCCACTCAATTTCTATGATTATATTTCTAGAGTTAAATTAGGAAGTTGATAATTGTAAAAATTGTTCATCTACTAATGTATGAAGAAAGGAAAATGGTGGTGTTACTAAGAAGCACCATTAGGATTTATATGAATAGGTTAAAGTTAGGATTTTTTTGAGCCTTACTCAAACTCTACTATCAGTTAAAGTAAAGGTGAATGTGGATTTGGATGTTATTTTAGAAAGAGAAGTTACCAATCTCGAACTTATAAAATATTAGAGACAAAACTAGAAATATATTATCATAATTATTGAACAATACTTTCTAATGATGTAAAATGACCCAGGGATGATTGCTTTAAATGCATTTTCCAAGAGAAAATAAATTCCCAAATTGAAATGAGAATATATTTCATGTCCGTTTATGGATGAACACCTAATAATTAGCTTTATGGTAATTACTTGGTTCTCTTACGTAATATTCATTCTCCCATAGTCTACTCTATTATATGCTTATACTCAATTTATTATCTTTGTTTCAATTTCTAATAGATTTTCTAGTTCTATCAATTATCTCTTTCTTACAATATAGGCAGTTCCAAAACCACCACAACAATTCTAATAGTTGTTGTGATGGTTCTATCGAACTACTTAAAAATGAAATTTCATTAAATTACAATAACTAAAATAAATAATACTATAATTTTTTCTTCTCAAATATTTATTTTGTTTATTAAAAATTATTTTTCACCTTACCTAAATCATTCATCTACCTTCCCTTCCCCTTCATAATCCTTTGTCTTAATTTTGAATCAATTTCTTGAATAATGAATATTTATGTTATTATTTCTTATTTTCTCTTTATTAAAACATCATAAATTTTTTTGAAAAAGGTTCTTGCAACTCAAAGAAAACTCTAACACAAATCATAGACCTATGTAAAACTTGAGCAAATTCTCTATTGTGGGACAACCTAATGTGTTTCAAACTCAAACTAACAAAAATAACTAATGTGAAACTTGGTACTCTCTCTACCCCAATCCCTAAACACTCTTAACAAACAAGTTAGAGGCGACGAGGAATAGAAAGTGCCTAAAATCTAATCTGAAAGACAAACTTCATTATAAGTGGAAACATCAACCTCATTGTAATTAGGTCATGTCTGATTCAGTTTTTTTTTAAAAAAATTTATGAATAAGGATCAAATATTTAAATAAATTAGATATAAAATCACACCCCTAGAATGCATAGGGACTAGACTTTGAAACATAAAATATAGAAACACATGCAAAGATGTTAATTAGCTAATGTAATAGCATAAAGGGGAGGAGGATCGATGTCTATGGCTTTCCCCATACATAAGAGGGATCCTGAGTATCCATAGGAGGGTTCCATCCATCATCATTAGAATCATGAATATCCATGGGAAGAGTCAATCTAAACATTCACAAAGACATTTCATTCATCATACACAGGAGGGTTCCATCCATCATCATCTTCTTCTTTTGATTCAATTTTTAAACTTTTAGTAATAGATTCAGATTCAGAATCATGAGAATCATCTCCTGCTTGCCTTTTTCCTTTTCCTAGTAACATTTTCTTTATTATGTATGCAAGAAAATTGTGCAAGCAGAAGAATGTGATCAGAAGGCCAGACACGAGAAGGAATGCATTTATCCTCCGCCTGAGAGACAGTGTCCCAGTCCACAACCTCTAATAACTTTTCCACTTCCAAAGTGTCATGGGTATAGAATACATAATCCAACGTGCCCTTAAAATCAAATGCATAATGAGTATACTTGGGCTCCTTGTTTTCTGAATCCATCCAATGCTTCATCACATCATTATCTTCACCATAAGAAGCAGAAGAAGAAGCAGCAACTCCTTGCTTAAAATAAGCAGAATAAGCACTGGACAAATCAATAGAACTTCTCTTTAACTCGTTTTCATCAAACTTGAGCACTTTATCCACTTCCAGATGGCTGTGCTCTGGATCAATTTCGTTCCGCACGAGAAGAGAGTGAGCCGCGCTCCCGGGCAAAGAATTAAAGTCACCACAGATCACCACGGGCATATCATTCCCTCTCGTAGGTAAAACTTGTTGTAATTTGTGTAGCAGACAATAAGCCTGCCACATCTTCACATCTGGTAGATCGGGCCTAGCCACTAGATGGGTGTTGGCTATACAAATCTGATTTGAATCCAAGGAATCAAGCACAACAATCAAAGCTATGTTATCCCTCCTGCCGAATCGTTTTTTAACTGTATCCTGTATACACGTCTGTATAAACGTCTGGTTAAACGGCCAAGTATCCCGCTTTTCGCAAAGTTTTCTGGCCGCCAAATTGCAGAATTCTTTGCTCCCATACTCGACGTGGAAGTATTTATTGCAAGAAAACCTTCCTCTGAGGAAAAACGTGGCGCAGCCTTCTAATTGAGACCCTGATCTTGATTTTGATTTTGGCAAATAATGGCTCTCGTATCCGTGTTTTTCCAATGGTTTCCTGAAGTCACCCATATGATTTGACTGCACTTCCTGCAGACAAATGATATCGGCATTGTATGCAATGATTTCCGAGACTAACTTGTCTTTGCGGTAATTCCATTCTAGTGCATGCGCTGGGCAGGCTTGGTGTTTTCGCGAATCGGCCAAACTGTCGGCCAGAACATTGTATGTCAAAACTGTGAATTTTGATCCTGTGACAGTTCGTTCTGTGTTGAGGCTCACAAGCCTGCGCTGCAGTGGATTTTTCGAAGCTGATATTGGAGACTCTTTGTCATCTCCACATTCTGTTGTGCTCTCCACTTTTCCTTTGCCTTTTTCTATTGTGCTTTTCTTGTCTAGAGATTCTTTCATGGCGGCTTTTTTAGTAGATTAAAATAGCAGTAGTTTTTATTTTCCTCTCGAGTGTTGAACATGTTGTTGAGGAGACAAGCCTTTCATACGCCTACGTACACTCACGATCCTGCAAATTCACAGTCGCGTCGTTCAACTAAAATTTTAAGAGATTAGTTTTACATTACGAAACAAGATAATCATTGAGTTGGACGCATAAAGATCTTTAGTTTATGGAAGAAATAAAAGAAATAAAGGTGCTTATAGGGGAGAGGACTCAGGAGTTGTGCATTCTAATGCATTTCTTAAAATCTTACATGGAACTTTTAAATTTCTCAATTTTTTACAGCGGCTTATTTGGCAAGTACCCTGCTTATAACTTTTTTTTCAGGGCCACATCAGCATGCTTTTTGTCAAGGTGTTCTAAAGGCCAAAAAAAAAAAGTGAGACCAATACTTGTGCATTCACAACATAGGTAGATGAGCGCTGATGTGGCATTACATGATTGGTTGATTTTTAGATAAAAGGAATACATTTTGTTTAATTGTGGGTAGTCAAGTCACAACTATTGAAAATTATATGAACAACTACTATCACAACTATTGGACACTATATAAACAACAACTATCACAACTATTGAAATATGCTCAACTACTGGGCCCTCTCCCCTAATATAAATAGTGTAATGCATACAATATAACATGGGCATAACACATAAAAGATGTCAATTATAACTTTTTTAATCTTATTTTACAAAAATAACATACAAGTGTTACATCATTGCAATGCAATGTGTGCATACATATATCATTACCTTGCATAATACCATGCATAATATCAAACATATATAGAAGAATATGTCAACAATGTATAGAGATGGAGGGAGGGTGGAGTAAAATGATATATAATGAAGAGTAATCAAGTAGCACACATACCTATATGATAGACCCTATGTATGTAGGCTTCCTAAGGATTGAATGGTTGCAAGATATGACTTCAAAGGGCAATGTTATTCCTAAGAAAAACCTCTCCTCTAAGATAATCTCTAAGGAATAACAACACACTCCCATGACAATGATACAAGGAAATGAAGGCAATAACCTAATTAATTTTGAGCATTTATTAAATGAAGCTTCAACTATAAGCTAAGATTATGATTAAGAATATCACATGAGCTAACACTTACAAATTATTTTTTATAATGTGAGAATGAGATGTGATAGGTTCACAAACTACACCAACTTTTCTTATACAAGCAAGTGTCAAGGGTAATGATAAAATTATTAATAATTACAAGAACATGCATTATTCATCTCAAGAGGCAACTCAATGAGAAGGAAAAATTACTTAAATTCTTTGTATAATATGATTATGAAATTTTAATTTTTTTAATTATATATAGATATCAAGGGACAAGATATCACACACTTTCTTTTATGATCAATATGAACCTATAATATCTAATGATTTGATTTATTTATTTTAACAATATAACCTAAGTTTATACCTTTTTCATCATTAAATCAAATTCCTATTTAATTTAATCTTACTAAATAGTATTTGCTTCCTTATTTTAATATTTTTCATGAGACAACATTTTATAACTTGGCAACTATATTATTTGATAATAGAGAAGATACATAAATTTGTATTGTTTATTTTCAAAATTATTCAACCACCGTCTATATATAGATATCATACACATCATCTTGATTAAGTATTCAAGTTGAAACATAATATCATAATAATAACAAATTGATACTATTATTTATATATAAAATTATAAAATCCATATCAATTTCCATATTAAATGTTATATAATTTACTCATATATATTTTAAAAATCATTAGCTTTAAACATTAAATGTATGATGTTCATTATATATGTGGATGAGATACACATCACATCTAATGAAATAATTTATTTAAAATAGAATAATATGATAGGAAATATGTTGCAAATACTTGACAATAACTTAGAATAACACACCACTTCGAGGGGGGAAAATTTCAAATATCTCCAATGAGAACAAAATTTACAACATGATGATGAAATAAGACTCACTACCTCCTATATATATACCTTATTTATGCTTATGATATCACCTAGGCTGACTTAGATAGCCTTTAGAAGAATTAGGCCAACCTAAATAACCAAATAATAAAATAATAATGATAATATGAGTTAATTGAGTTTCAAGATGGCTACAAGTTGACTATTCATAACACTATGTACACTAATATTGAGGGCATAGCATGGCCCCCTCTTTAGAGAAGCATTGTCCTCGATGTTAATCATGTTTGGATGCTTTTGAATGAACTCATGTCCTTCCATGTGGCATCTTCAACTAGTAAATTATTCCATTACATAACAATTGAGAACAAGGAATGTAACTATCCCACAATAGACAAAAATTCCTACTATCGTGATGGTTCTAAAAGATTATCAAGTACGCATGGCAATTGCTCAACAAAAATTGCCTGAAGGAGATCCCCACTACTTCACATACCCAACCGCCTCAACAATAGATATCTCTAGATTTCTCTGGTTTTGTATTTTATTTAAAACAAAATTAAACCTGATTATTTTGATTCTTTCAAGAATCAGTTAGTTTTAGTTACTCTAAAGACTTTGGAGATAGTTATTTTTCAAAAACTACAAATATGTTTTATTTTGACATTGCAAGGGTCCAACATTTTGATTCCCCTTGCATTGTGATGCATGAGTGAGAGTTGATCATAATAGAAGGAACAATTGTAGTTTGAATATATTGTTGTGAATGTTTATTGTCTATGTGCAGTAAATTGTTTATTGTCTATATGCAATAAATTGTGAGTTAGAGACTAATGTTTATGAATGAGTCTGTGAACTTAGATGAGCATTTGGATATTCCTTCCCTATGAGGATGTGTTGTTCAGTGGCGTTTGATTCATTTATTTGCATAAAATGTTAGGATTGTATTGAGTCAAGTTAGCAAACTTTGATAGTCTAGTTTGTGAGCTACAATATTAATTGTTTGTCAGTCCATTTTTAGCATTGAAGTTATTTTTTTTTAGTTTTAAAAGAATTTTCCTTCGCATCTATTTTATGGCTATGGGTAGATGTTAGTTTTCCTTACTTGCTTTCTTGTCAAAAGCATACCCTGCTTTCATATATTTAAAAAAATCAAAATCATATTAGAAGAGGAAGTTGTACCTCAATCAAAATTCAAAGGAAGATCACCAATGCAATGTTGATCTTTCCAACTATTGTTGATCGATTAGTCCTTTTATGGGAATCATAGAGTCATTTTGTGTTAATCATTTAAAGGAAAAATATGTCAACCAATAGATTTTTGGTGACTCCGCTAGGGAAAGAGAACTAATAAAAATTTAGTACTTTGGCCTAAGAATCCCTAGTTATGTTGGAGTCCAAGCTTTATACCAAAATTGACAAAAGGAAAAGCCTCTCTAATCCCATTTTTGAGGCCATGCTAAGAGGTGAATTTGATGAAGCTTCAAGACCGAGGAGGAAGTTCATATCTAGAAGTAGGCAATCTTCACCTACTAGAGTAAAAACTCCTTTTAATGATCCCCTTGTCACTTATCAACCCTCATCTTGCACAAAACTTGTATTCTTACAACTATCAACTTTAATCGAAGTATGGCCCAACTAGTACCATGAGGAGAGGCCATAGGACCCTTGGCCTTTGGAGTTCAATTGAATGACCTTCCTAAGAGATCTACGAATAACCTTCCAAAATTTAGAGGGGACAAGTAGGCTACCCCTGATGACCATCTAAATGCCTTTTTGCTACATGTTGTTGTAATGCCACATAATTGTACCTAGGGGAAATTCCATATTTTAGCACTTTTCCTAAAATTTATGACACCTAAATGCATTAATGGTGAGAATCCCATGGGTCAGAATTTTACAATTCCAACTCCATGTGGATCAATGGAAAAGCAATAGCAACTTGATGACATGTTTCTTGAAAACTTATGCTTTGGACGCTTATGCGGCGTGTGGACTTCTACACGATGTGCTATCATCCTAACAATTTTCTGAGTTTGGAATGGGGAATTTTGAATCTTGACTTTTGGCATGTGTCTCAATAGTTAAATTTCTGGGTGTAATGACTCTTTTCCACCCTTGCATGCAACAAAACCCCTCATTTTCTCTTATTTTTTGGGTTCATTTATTCAATCAAGGTTCTCTCTTCAACTTCAATCTCTTTCACTCTTGACAACAGCAATTCCACGAGCGAAGCTCTGCTAGACTAAGGTCCCTCCAACAACCAAAGCTCTCTAGCAAGCATTCAATGATGAATTTGTGTGTTCAAGAGGGGGTTGAGGCCTGTTGGTAATGCTCTCTCACTCTTTTCTATTTGTAAATAGATTAGATCTCTTTGTTCACTTAATACTTGGTGGTGCAGGTTCTACTCCTGAAGCGGGTTTTGCTTTCACCACCACCTTTTTCCATTTCGATTACACTCTCTTTCTATCTAGCTATGTATAGAGGTGGGAACACCAAAGCAAGGGTCTAATTGCGGAAAGCCCCTATATAGCCCCAACATTTTCCCCTTGTTTGTCTTGTGTGTAGGTTGCAAAGCAGAGCTTGGAGTAAAGACTCAGACGACCGGTTGTTGGTAAGTTTTCTCCAAGTTCTTGCATTCCCTCATATTTTTTGTTTTCTATATTATAATTTTGTCTAGTAGACCTTAGATCTGGGTTAAGAAGTGATACTTAGTTTTGTCTACCTAAGTTCCCTAGTTCTTTGTTGCTTAGGACACTAGTGCGCTATTTGGACACCAACATGTATTGCATTGTTGTCCTTTGGCCGAGAACTCCTCTGTCAGAAGTAGAAATCTAGAAATTTTGCTTTCCCTAGACCTGAAGTAGTCCTTTCTAATAATTAGTTTACATTCACTCTCTTTGTAATTTCTTCATCCAACTTATGTTGAGGTGGATAAGGGTAGTTATTCCCTCGGATTCTCTTGAGAACAAAGAGACCCGAGTGTAGTGAATCCCCCTTATCACACAGTAGTGTTTTGGGAGTTCAGCATGAAGATGTGGCAATGAGAATTTTTTTGGAATCATTAGCAAATGTCATTGTCGAATGGTTCTACCATTTTCCCAATGGGTCCATCAATTTTAAAGATCACTTCAAGAGTGCAAAGGATGAGCATACCCTTTTGGCTAAACTTATCAAGTCAAAAAAGAAGATACATTACTCGATGAGAGAGTTTGTGGCTCAGTTCAATAAGATGGTAAACTTACTTGAATAGGAAAAAAAACTTTCTAAAGAGAATTTGAAATGATTCTTTGTTAATGATATGCCACCAGATATCAGCTTTCACCTGAGGAGGAACAGGAAAATGGAAAATAGAGCTTCAAATAGGTGATGCTTAGCCTTCTACATCTTCAGATCCCATGATTCAGAAGCTTGAAAATCACATAATCACTCTCAAAATGCAGATATCCAAAAATGTTCAGTCTTATTAGCAACCTTACTAGGATATCTTGAGAAGGAATCTTGGTCAACAATTCGGAGAAAACAATAGACAATTGCATTTTCCTCTCACATAGCAACAGTTAACAATAGATGCACCTCCTAGTAGGGGTAATATATGCATTTTTCATGTGACTATCGAGCATGGGGGGACTAATTGCCCTGAAATGAGTAGATACTTGAAGATGAATGAGACTTGGGGAAAAGTAGATGAAAGTAATGAAGAATAAACTACATCAAGAGGATATGGTGACTCTGAAGTTAATTTCCTAGAATTTACTCATTATAAAAGAGGTGGACACATGTACACTTTTTTAGATGATGCTTATATTGCATGGTACTCACTTGAGGTCAACAAAAATTGAGTCAAAAAGGTACGCCATATTCCAATAAAACTTGGACCACCTCTTTTAAATTTCATTCTTCTACATGTAGTTCTCAAAAAGTTCTAGACATTCTCCCTAAAATTCCATTTGTTTAGGCTCTTGATAAGAGAAAAACCCAGTTTGATATTGTGGATTTATCTAAAAATTTAAAAACTCAAATCTCACCAGTTGAATATTTGAAGTCAAACCTTGGTGAATTTGATAAGTTAACTTAAAGTTTGTTTACTCTAGGTGATCCAAAGTAACTTAGTAGAAGAAGACTTGGTGAATCATGAAGCCTCACCCTCAAAATCACCTTCAAACACTAAAAGTACTACTTTGTTCATGTATAATCAGAAACCCATTACTTTTTACGTGTCCTTGTACATAAATGACCATAAATTAAGTAATTACATCATAGATTCTAAAGCATTAGATAATGTAATTCCCTTTGACATAGCTAAATCCTTGGGTCTTTCATTAACACAAACCTTTGGAAAAATTTATTCAATGGATGCCAAACAAGTTCCTTTAGTAGGGAAAATCAAAGATGCTTAGGTGGCTTTAGCAGCTCATCTTGACAAGAGGCTCAAGTTGACAATCCTAGTCACTAATATACTAGAAAGTTATGGAATGCTTCTAATTCAAAGTTTCTATAGAGATTTAGGAGGAGAAATTTGAATTGATTGGTCACAGACATTTATTCCACTTGGTAATAAAAAGATCCGCTTGGAAATAGAACCTAAAGCTAAATTCACTGTCTTAAAGTTTGATGATTTGTGCACCCAAGTTTTATACGTAGTTTAGAATTTGGTAATATATGTTCTTTGAAGATGTTGGAAATGAAACCTCTTTCGGTCTTGACATCTCCCCCTCATTATGGACTCTAGGGTTTGATGACAATTGCTCTAATTTTGGTTCTAATGTTGGGGTGGTATTAGTATCACTCAATGGTGATAGGTTCCCTTCCTCATATAAGTTGAAATTCAAAATACTAATAATACTACCAAGTATGAAGTCCTGCTATTGGGAATGGCAACTGCTAAGGAAAATGAAATCAAGAAGCTAAGGGTGGTGGATGATGTGAAACTAATTGTCAAATAGGTGAGGAAGGTGTTTACTGCCGAGAATGAAAGATTAAGAGATTAGAAAAATAGAGTGTGAGACAAAATAAAATCTTTTGATGCCTTCTTTATTGAAGCAGTCCCAAGGGAGAAAAATGCTAAAGTAGACTCCTTGGTTGTTTCAGCCTCTTTAGTTTTCCCTCATCCTGACTTCAAAGATACTCCATATTAGATTGAAATAATTTATTGGCCTAATGTCCTAGATAATGTAGAACACTTGAAGGCTTTTGAAAATGACAAGAAAATACTAGATTTCTTGGAATGCATAGAGATGTTTTTTGAAATATACTTTGAAGGCAGTGAAACTACATGTGAAGAATTCTAACCAAACAAGAAAAGAGAGTTAGAAGAGGGTCTAGTTTAGTTAAAGGGTAACAAGATACCCAAGGGATTGGTGCCCCTAGAATAATTATTCGATACAAATCATAGATGCATCAAGAAGAAGATGGTTGAATCTATAAATGGTTCTGGAGAATATGAAACTGTTAATATAGGGACACCAAATAATCCTAAGCTAACATATATTAGAAAATGTTGAACTATTGATGAGAGGGCTAGGTTGGTTCAGTTGTGTTGATTTTTGTAGCTTGAAAGGTAGGATGTGGATTTGTTTTAAAGCAACTCAAAATTAGATATTCTTTAAAGCAATTCGAGTTGGATTTTTAGCAACAACAGGATTTTTATTCTTTAATAGAATGTTTCCAAGTTTGTGAGGATAAGATAAATCCAAGAGTGATTTTATGTGTAATTAAAGGCAAAGAAAGAAAGGAAAGATTATTTCCTTGCACACTAAGTAAAGCAGCTAGGCTCTATAAATATAAGATTGTTGTAGCAAACTCATATTGTATTTTTGAAGGAAAAGTTTGTTGTTAGGTTGAATAGAAGATCCAACATTTGCAAGTTTTTCCTCGCTTTGGGGTGTCCTAGGTATATCTATGTTATTGGTTTTCTTGTGACTGGCTTATTTTTATTTTTGCTTCCACTGTTATTAGTTGTTAATTAACCCAATTGTATTAATTATTATAAATCAGATTTCTTTCTATGAATTTATTGTGCAATTAATCTATTGTTGGGTTATAGAAATTAACATGGTATCAGAGCTCTAAACTCTAAATATGAAGCCAAGATTTGTGATGCAGATTTCAAAAAAAAAAATCATCATATTTTTGTCTCCAGTTCTTTTTGTGGCTATGGCAACCAATGTTTGATACGAGGATACACTTGAGGGTGCATCTAACTTCTTGCAGTGGAAGGTTCAGATTACATCCATTCTCAAGGAAAACAGGCTATGGATCTATTCTAGTACAAAAGTGACACCACCAAAAAATGATTTGGTTGCCCTAGATTCGCATGAAGTCAAAGAGGCCAAGGCTCAAAGGATTATCTTGGATGGAGTAAGAGATCATTTAATTCCTCATTTATCAGGGAAACACACTGCCAAGGAGATGTGGGATATGCTCACAAAACTTTATTAGAGAGACTATCAGAGTCATAAGATGATGCTTAAGGACAAATTGCATAATACAAAGATGTCCAAAGGTGAGAGTGTGACCTCTTACTTGTCCAAGCTGACACAGGTTAGGGATGAGCTTGTTGTTGTTGGAGAGATGATTGATGAATATGAGTTGGTGTGTATAGCCTTGAATGGTTTTTTGAAGCACTGGGAAGTGTTTTTCAAGTGTGTTGTTGGTAGAGATCAGCTACCTGATTGGGCAAGACTTTGGGATGATTTTGTTCAGGAGGAGATCCGTGAAGGTGCTCATCGAGGAGATCAGATGAAGAAAATTCAAGATGAAGAAAATCTTGCTCTTGCAAGCAAGGGTAAGAAGAAGTCCAATAAAGAGCAATCAGAAGGTTCCTCTTCCAAGAGTGGGAAGAAGAAAGATCTGAGCAAGATTAAATTTTTTTGCTGCCATTAGATGGGTCACTATGCCAGTCAATGTCCGAATAAGAAAAATAAGGACAAGAAGAAGAAGCAATTTTCTACTATAGCTGAGGTGGACGATTTTGCATCATGATTTGAGAATGAGTTTTCACTTATTGCATGTCTCTCAAGTTCAATTGCCAACAGGGTATGGTATATTGACAGTGGGGCTTCTCACCACATGACAGGATTTAGAGAATGTTTCACCAAGTTGGAGAAGAAGAAGTTGGATTTCTATATTGAGCTCGAAGATAATGCCAAGTACCATGCAATTAGTATTGGCACCATCAAGTTTCAAAGGGAATCTGGAAAACCTTTGTTGGTGGAGGATGTGTTGTATGTCCCTGGCATGACAAAGAATTTAATCTCATTTTTTGCTTTAGAAGACAAGAGTTACATCGTAACCTTTGAGAGGGGAAAAGTCTATATTCATCCCAAAGATTCCAAGGTTGCAAAAGTGATTGGAGTCAGGCATGGCAACTTGCTTCGGTTATAGTTTGAGTCGGCACATGCGTTGGTTAGTAGTTGTAAAGGGATAGGAGAATTGTGGCACAGGAGGATGGCTCACCTTCACCATGGAGCACTTAATATTCTTAAGGAAATATTGACACGGCTTCCTAAGATGAAGATAGAAAAGCATGAGGTGTGCAAGGGTTGTGCTCTTAGGAAATATGCCAAGACTAGTTTTCCAAGCAACGACACTAGATCCAAAGGGATTTTGGATCTTGTACATTCAAATGTGTGTGGGCCCATGTCAACAAAATCCCTGAATGGATATGGGTATTTTGTTACTCTCATTGATGACTTCTCCAAGAAGACATGGATATATTTTTTGAAGAATAAAGATGAGGTCTTCAGTAGGTTCAAAGAGTTTAAGGCTCTCATGGAGAACCAAACTAGGAAGAAGATCAAGATACTGAGGTTTGATGATGGAGGCAAGTATACCTCAAATGCCTTCAAAGATTGTTGTGCTCAGGAAGGTATCAAGAAAGAGTTGATAGTTTGGTACAACCCTCAACAAAATGGGGTTGCTAAAAGAAAGAACAAGGCTATAGTTGGAGCAGCCAAGGCCATGCTTCATGATCAAGATCTGCCTTGGTTCTTATGGGAAAAATCTTGCAACACAGTTGTGTATTTGCAAAATAGGAGCCCTCACAAAGTGTTGGGAAATTTGACTCCAGAAGAGGTGTTCTATAGTAATAAATCAGACTTGGGGCACATTCGCATCTTTGGATACCTTATGTATTGTCACATTCCTATTGAAAAGAGAACCAAGTTGGAACCTACTGCAGAGAAGGGTATCCTTGTTGGGTATAGTGAAACTTCTAAGGCTTATCAAGTTTACATTCTTACTCTCAGGAAAACAGTGGTTCACAGAGATGTGAAGTTTGAGGAAGAGAGGGATCTTCAGAAGTCAAGCAACTTGATGAATGAGGAGGAATAACCATCCATAGTTGAGGTAGCACAAATTCCTCAAACTTTAGTCACGCAAGCTGGAGAGAAAAGCAAGTAGGTCGAGCAGGGTGATCAGAAGGAGGAATCAATAATTCCTCAACCTCAGATTCTTATTACTAAGAAGAGGAGAAACAGGGCAACTGAGCAGACATTGAGAGAGGTTCAAGAATATATAGGTGATCCTCAAGATTCAGTCAGATAGAGAAGGGCTCCTAGACATTATTCTGAGTATGTGGCACTTATGAGTGAATTAATTGAAGTAGAACCTTCCAGCTTTCAGGAGGCATCCAAGCACCAAGTGTGGAGAGATGTCATGGTGGAAGAGTATTCTTCCATCATGAGGAACAGTGTGTGGGAGGTAGTACCAAGACTAGAAGATAAGTCTGTGGTGGGCTCGAGATGGTTGTATAAAATTAAGCATCCTGCAGATGGTAGTGTGGAAAACTTCAAAGCCTGGTTTTTGGCTAAGGGGTTTTCTTAGAAGGAAGGAGTTGAATATGATGAGACTTTTTCTCCATTATCCAGGTACTCATCCATAAGAGCTATCATTTCTACAGCAGCACAAATGGGTTGGAGGATTCATTAAATGGATGTAAAGATGGCCTTCCTCAATGGGTTGATTGAGGAAGAGATTTACATAGAGCAACTAGAAGAGTTTGAAGCACATGAGAGGGATTCTCATGTATGCAAGTTGAAAAGAGCACTGTATGGACTCAAGTAGGCTCCCAGGGCATGGTATTCATGTATCGACAGTTACTTGCAGAGTGTGGGCTTCATCAAGAGTGAGGAGGATCTGAACTTGCACTATGTTCAGGTGAAGGGTGAACTCATATTGTTGTTATATGTTGATGACCTATTTCTCACAGGGTCAGAGGAGCTCATAGCACACTGCAAGCGGGATCTTGCAAGAGATTTTGAGATGAAGGACTTGGGGTTGATGCACTACTTTTTGGGATTGGAGTTGTGGCAGAAAGAGGGAGAGATGTTCCTTGGACAAGGGAAGTACTTAATTGATATCTTGAAGTGATTCAGGATGGAAAACTATAAGCCTATGTCAATGCCACTTGTGACCAATTGGAAGAAGATTGATGCTTCTAGATCAGAGGCAGTAGACCCGACTTTATACAAACAGTTGATAGGCTCTTATGTATGTAGTCAACACCAGGCCAGACATTTTTTTTGCAGTGAACTCACTCAGTCAGTTTATGGTGGAACCTAAACATGTGCATTGGATAGTTGTGAAGCATGTTTTGAGATAGCTCTGAGGCACAATTGATTATGGGCTAAAGTATGTTCAGCAAGATGGAGTGAAGCTCGAGGGGTTTACCGATGTCGATTGGGCAGGCAGTACAGCTGATCAGAAGAGCACTTCAGGGTGCAATTTTAGTTTGGGATCAGGAGCAGTCTCTTGGTATAGTAGGAAAGAAAAGTCAGTTGCACTAAGTTCTACAAAGGCTGAGTATATGGCAGCCAGTATGGCTACATGTGAGGCTATCTGGCTTCGGAAACTTCTAGCTGGGCTCTTTGCTCAAGAGCTAGATCCTATAGTCATTTATTGTGATAATCAGAGTTGTATCAAACTCTCTGAGAATCCAGTGTTTCATGACAAGGCAAAGCACATTGAGATCAAGTACCACTTTATCAAAGATTGTGTGGAGAAGGGGATAGTGAAGCTCAATTATATTCCTATGGACGAACATATAGCAGATATCCTGACGAAGGCCTTGATGAAGAGAAAGTTTGAATTCTTCAGGGACAAGTTGGGTGTGGTGCAAAACACCTTCCTCGCTAAGAGGGAGTGTTGATTTTTGTAGCTTGAAAGGTGGGATGTGGATTTATTTTAAAGAAACTCAATATTAGATATGCTTTAAAGCAATTCAAGTTCGATTTTTAGCAACAGCAGGATTTTTATTCTTTAATAGAATGTTTCCAAGTTTGTGAGGATAAGATAAATCCAAGAGTGATTTTATGTGTAATTAATTCCAAAGAAAGCAAGGAAAGATTATGTCCTTGTATGCTAAGTAAAGTAGCTAGGCTCTATAAATATAAGATTGTTGTAGCAAACTCATATTGTATTTTCGAAAGAAAAGTTTGTTGTTAGGCTGAATAGAAGATCCAACATTTGCAGGTTTTTCGCCGCATTGGGGTTTCTTGGGTATATTTGTGTTATTGGGTTTTTTGTGATTGGCTTATTGTTATTTTTTCTTCCGCTGTTATTAGTTGTTAATTAACCTAGTTGTATTAATTGTTATAAATCAGATTTCTTTCTATGAATTTATTGTGCAATTAATTTGTTGTTGGGTTATAAAAATTAACAAGTTGTTGATAAAATATAAGGATGTTTTGGGTTGGTGTTACGACGATCTAAAAAACTTCATGGGTGGTGATTACAGCATAACATTACCTCTCAAGCCTGGGACATCGCTTTTCAGAAAGAAACAAATAAATTATAATCTATAATTCATTGATGCCATCTTTCAAGAAATCAATAAGATTCTAAAGGCACAAATCATCTATCCTATTCACCACTCCACCTAGGTGGCTAATATTGTGGCATATCTCTAAATCCTAAGAATCAATATTTGACATCACAAAAGATAAACTTCTAGGACATATTATTTTTAAGGATTAAATTAGGATCAACCCAAAAACCTAGTTAGAGTCATTCAACAAGTAATTTTTCCTTCCAATAGGAATGACATGAAATCTTTCTTCATTCAAGTAAACTTTTTAAGGAAATATCCCAAATTTTTTAGAAATTACTAAGCATATAGCTGACATGATGAAAGAAAATCAAGGCTTTAAGTGGAGTGATGACAAAAAGAAGGATTGTGATGATATCAAGGTAGCTATTACCAATTCCCTGGTGTTAGTCCATATGTACTTTAATAAAGACTTCATCATCTACTATTAAGCCTTAGAACACACAATGTCTATGATTCTCCTTCAAGAGAATGATCAAAAGATTGAGGTTCCCATCGCCTTTATGAGTGTTCCACTAAATAAGAATGAATTTAACTACATTCTCAAGTTGAAAAAAATGCTTTTGCATTATTCAAATAGGTTAAGCAGTTCAGGTTCTACATCCTGCATTCTCACACCAAAGTTTTTGTTCCTTATGCAACAGTGAATAGTGTACCCATGCAATAGTAGATTGGCTGCAATAAAATAGGTGTATGGGTAGCTAAAGTGCAAGAGTATGACTTGGACATCAAGCCTACTAAGGTGGTAAGAGGTAGGGGACTCTATAAGCTCATCATTGAAAATGAGCCAGAGGATGGTGAAGTTTCCCCAATAGTATTGTTGGTGAGTTTGTAAGATCCATGGTTTTTGGATGTGACTTATTACCTCACCTATAGAGAGTTTCCCTTACACCTTTCCCTGAAGGAGAGAAGGAACCTCAATTTGAAGGAATCCAAGTATGTGATCTAGAATGATACGCTTTATAAGAAATCTTTGGATGGGATATTTTTGAGGTGCATTGATAAAGAACAATAGTAGAAGCTTTTTAGAGCATTTCATGAAGAAGCTTATGAAGGACACGTCTCTTCCTCCATTACAACCTTTAAAATTCTTTGGAAATGTTATTACTAGTCAAGAATGTTCAAATATTCCTATCACTGGTAGACCTCAATTAGCAACACACCCATTGAGACCCATAGTAATTGAAGAACCTTTCCAATGATGGGGGTTGGATTTTATGAGGCCAATCAATCGTACTTCAAGTGTTGGTTGTACTCATATTCTAACAACCACAAATTACTTCACCAAGTGGGTTGAAGTTATCCCTGTGAAACACACTACTTCAGAAGTAGTTTACAATTTTATTAAAGAAAATATTCTAGTTTGATTCAAAGTCTCGGAAGAAACTAGTAACTAATAATACAACCAACTTATCTTCTTCAGAAGTTGTTATGTTTTTTTATGAACATGGAATTTTCCTCTCCCATTCATTGAATTATTATCCTGAAAGAAATGGACAAGCTAATTCCAACAACAAGAATCTAGTGGCGAGCATGAAGAAGTTGGTGGATGAAAAATAGTGGAATTGGCATAAGAAATTATATGAGGCTTTATGGGAAAATTTCACTATAGATCGAAAAGAGCTATTGGGTTGTATCCATTTGAATTGGTTTATGGTTTTGGTATGAATTTCCCTTTGCCCCTAGAGATGGCCACCACAAAGTCATAGACAACCCTAGAAGATCAGTAGTTCCAGGACTCCCTGGAGAAGAGAATCATGTATCTGAGCAAGTTAGAAGAATGAAGCCTAGATATGGTGGATAGAATTAACCTACACTAGGCACGAGTTAAGAATTTTTTTGACAGGAGAGCCAAACCCAAGAATTTTATAGAAGGTGACATGGTTTTGCTTTGGGATAAGAGGTGAGAACCTAAAGGATCCCATGGTAAATTTGATTCCCTATGGAAGGGCCCTTTTTTAATTCATCAAGTGTATGGAAAAAATTCCTTCAATTTGGCCTATCCAGATGGCACAATATTTCCCCTACCATATAATGGGAAAGATCTAAAATTGTATCAAATATGAAAGCAAGTAACCCTTGCCTTTGTATTTTAGTACCTTAGGATTTTTTGGTGTGTGTTTATTTTTTTGGGTGTGCGCTCTATTTTTGGTTTGTCTTGGTCCTTCGCCCTTTCTCTTTCTCATTCAATCATTGGAATTTTTCACCCAATGGAGCTTAACCAAAGATTCTAGGTTATTCTGCGTCCTTGTTAGTCTATGTCCCTAGTTAGAGCTAGTTGTTGCCTAAATTTTGAGTTAGGGCATAAGTATTGAAGTTTTTGAATGGTCCCTTTTGTTCCAACCTTTCTTATTTTACATGTTCCTTCCTTTTTCGGCCTTTGGTCTATTTTTGCAACCTTGTCAGTCCACAACTCCACACTCACAACTTATCTTCCCACCAACTTGGCTTTCATTTTTGAACATTTTCCTTTTGGGTGTCAGTCTTTCAACCAATTTTCATTACCTTTTTTGGCTACCACTCAAGTTTCATAGCTCGTATGTCTTGCAAAGAAGTCTCTTTCCAAAAGACTATTTTTGAAGAAAAGTGAGGTTTTCATAGTTGTGAGAAAGCTTTTCATGACCAATATTTTTGTTCTAACTAATTTTGATTCTAACAAAGTGTTGAGAACATTATCCAAAGTGTCCTCTACTAAGAGAAGGCATGTGAATAAAGGGAGGGTCTCATCAAGTTTGACTAAATCTTTCTAAATTCATTGGCTCCCGAATAAGTTCTTGAAAGTGTTTCAAATATCTAACTTTGTCAAATGTATCAAGGTTATCCGATATTAGTGCCAAGTGGCATATGTCTCAAGAATTAATGTTGTCAGTACTGAAGTGGGTAAAATAAATGATCGATCATGCAGAATTAAGATGTCATTTGGGACATAATCATTCTTTTTTTGGGAAGTGTAATTTCAAAAATCAAAGAGGAAAGATACACAGTTGACACTCAAAGAAGTGGCTTGAGCTAGAGTGGGTGACATATTACTAGGTAAGTGACACTCCTGAATCCTTCTCTGATAATTGGAGATTAAATTTTCTCACAAAGGTAGTATTTTTGAATTCTCTTTTGATGTGAATATTTGGAAAAAATGAGATATAAATACTTGGGGTATGAGCATTTGGCTGGATTAGGCAATTCTCTCCCTAAAATAGGGGATATGAGGTTAGGGCATGTAAATTTGGATACTTTTTGTGAGAGAATCCATAAGCCAAAAAGGGACCCTATTACTCAGAGCATAGTAAAAAGTGGTCTTCTACAAGTTGTTGCATTTCTAGTAGTAGTACAATGCATAAAGCTTGTGTTAGAATGTATATCCCATTACAATATTAAAGCAAGGGAAATCCACACTAAAGATAACAACTTGCTGGTAAACTTGGATAGAGCTACTATTAGCGGATGCTTCAGGAGGCCCTACCAGAAAGGGAGGTATACTCTGATTTCAATTTTACCCTACCTTAGTTTCATTTCTCAGAAAAGAACAGTTATTATTAGAATTGTATCACAAAGGAATGATTTGACCCTCCAATGAAAGTGAAATCACAACTTCCTAAAAAAATGAATAAATCACATTTTAAGGAAGAAATTTCAAATATTATTGTACTGTTGCATAGGGTTAAAGGGAGAATAAATGCTCATTACTTCAAATAATGGACGTATTTATTTGTCCAATTTATCTGTGCTAGTCAATAATATTTGGACTAGGCCACTATAATCAGTGACCGATTGGATGGCATGATAAGGAGTTTTGTTGTTAACAAATCATTTTAAATGTCTACTTATCTTTTCTATATCTTGACCTACACAAGGTCTTGGATTTGTTTAAACCTTGTGGAAGATTTTGATGAGAAAATTCAAATCTATGACTACTACTCTGATTTATAGCTTGAAAAGAATAATAAGATTTTTCAAAAGTGAATAATGTTTTCAGTATGAGATTGGTTAGGGAGCTACAAGGTGACCTTGGCTAGCTCTGGTGTCTCCTTAGGCTTTCTAGTTAGTTACTAAGTATGGAAGCCTTTTCATCAAGTTTCAAAAATTTACCTATTTGAGGGTTGGTGGATTCGATGATTTCCCTCTTAAGTTGTCCAAATATGTCGAAGAAAATTTTATCCTAATAGAAGTCTGTCAAAATTTTGCAAAGTGAACAAATGGTGCGTAGATAAGACGAAAGACAAATTTCCAATTGGTATGCGGTGTTACAAATGCAAGTTCGGTCTAATTCCCTTAATCTAAAAAGAGATATTCTAAAGTTCTCCTTCAATACCTATGAGAGAAGGTTCCCATTTGATAGCAAGAACTTCACCTTTATCTCAATCTCGGTTATTACCATATGCCAAATCGTAAAAAATTTTGGGTAGAGGATAATGAGGTAAGAAAAAGTGATTGGATGAGGCTCTCCTTGGCACAAATATTTAACTTTAAGTTGGTTTGGAATATAAGGGGAGTGCAGGATGATCCCTCTGATTTGATTGATCCAACCTATATCAAATGGATACAAGCACAACCAATGCCACCTATTGAATATAATAGTGAAGAGATTGAGGATATCAATGTTAGAACTTCAACAATCCTAAAAAGTACATAGGTATGGCTAGCCAAGAAGGGGTGAACTACTAAATCCCCATTGAAAGAGAAAAGAGGATCTCGAGAACAAGTAGGTGTTATCCATGTGAGCATAATTCCTTCTGCAGCAACACCACCAATACAAACCACATCCCTGTCGAGCAATAGTGGAAATGGAGATCATCCTATTGAGAAAAATAAGGGTCCTAAGCAAACATGTGGTGGAGGCCCTCTCCCTAACATCATAAGTAAAGAAAAATTAGTTGATGAAGCCAAGTAAAATTTAAAGGTAATCAAGGGTGTGAAGCCAATAGGGAAGTTTTAGAAACTCATATCTAGTAGCATGGTCAATCTCAAGGTAGGCCAAAAGAAGATATACAAAAAGATAAGGCTTCAATTTCTTTTGCTTCAACCACACATAATGCAATGAGAACCCCCTTTCTCAATAGAGCGTTTCATTTCTTAACACTTGGAATGTCTCAAATCCATGATTCTCCCCCACCTACACCATACTAGTTGGAAAATTCCTTCTACAAGAAGAGGAAAAAAAATCCTATTACTTTGCTAGAGGAGGATGTAGTAGGGAAACTTTTGCAAAAAACTCCAAAGGAAAATAAATTGAAAACCACATCTAGGCTAATGGAGGATAAAACTTCTGTACATTTGATTATGGAATTTTCTCAACCTTTGGTGCAAATGTTATGAAAATAGACCACAATGTGACCAAAGTCGACTTAGGTTTTCCTAGTAGGGATGGAGACATTCATAATTTTTAGGTCACAACTACAAGGTTGGTGGAGAGAACAAGAAAGGATAAACAAGACAAGGATGAGTTAAATAAATTTTTAGAAATTCTATTGAATTATCTTAGAGCTCTAATAGACCCATCTCCTTAACCTCTAAGCCAAGAAATTCCTGCTTTCAATCCAAATCTATTTTTGGGAAGGATATGATGAATAGAATCCAAAGGGACAACTATTATGGTAAGTTTGTCGAAATTTGGGTACTAGAGATTAAAGTTAAAGGGACTCCTTTGATTGAGAGATTGAAAAATTTATATGACGAATTTGTGTTGTTAAGAAATTCAATAAAATATGAATTAGTTATTTGTAAACAAGAGGAGACACATTGGCTACAGAATGACCATGAGTTGATTGATATTGTAATGGGCATGGAGAAGGATAATTCTAAAAACATTATTTTATCTAAATAATATTCTCAAATTATCATGTGGAAAATATTATAGCATGTAAACTCAAAGTCATAAGATTTTTTTTTAGAGAAAACAAAGTTGATAGAGTGTGGCTGCCTGAATAATAATTTCACTAATACTTTTTCTAATTTTGGATGTCTGATAATGAAAGGTGACAACAAGGGGCCTGCTAAGTTCAAGGAGTTAAAGGATGCTTTCTTGAAAGCGGTTAACACTTATGCAGGAGAATAGGTTTCTAGTATCAGGTTTCCTACCTTAACTACTTTAAGTTAAAAGAAAAGAGAAATTTATTTCTTTGTTATTTGAAATCATTGAATATTATAAGAGGGAGTTGTACCTCCAAAATTCAGAGGATAATTCTTTAGGAGAATAGTTATCCAGAGTTGTTGGGAGACATCAACACCTTTTAGGTGGAGAACTATGGTTATCGGAATAAACCCCTCAAGGTGCCCAATCTATTAGCCAACATGTCCCTAAGTATATCTTGTTTTTTATTAAAACACTATCTTAGTGGCTTCCTAGTATTTGTGTTCATATCTCTACTCATTATTTCAAGTAAACATAGGGGACTATGATTTAGCATCTTGATTTTCATAAAATTTGAGCTTTGTGGAAAAAAATTTGCTTGATTGTAGGCATTTTAGATGTAAACTTAATAAGATCTCCATGTGGTAAAAAAAATTCACATTAAATCAAATTTTAAGAATTGAACCACAAAGCACAAGATTCCCCTTGGTCACTTGATGTTAAAATGTTTGGTCACTTGATTTCAACAAAGAAAAGAATGAAATATATGCTTAAGATTTTTTTTATCAAAAATAGTTCTTTACATTATCCTAGATCAAAACATCATTCTCCATGAAAAATTGTAATGTCGTACAAGGATCTTTGTCACAAACATTTGGAAAGTGTAAAATATAAACTTAGGTTGTCATTTAAGGATCAAAACCATTCAACATCAAAAACATCAAACATTCATTCAAACATCATAAACATAGCGTATCAAATCATCAAACTTAAACATTTGGACAAATCACTTAGGGTTGAAATTTTTATCATATCTACTAATTTAGCCTATCTTTGACAATTATTTCTTTTTCAAGATATCTAGGTTGAGTTAGCAAACATCATTGTGAACAAATTAACTTTTGAAGTCATGAGTCTACTTTCAAAGGTGGTGAGTTCATAATCAAACATATCAAAATCAAAACCAAACCAATCTCTAGGTATAGTCCAAGTCAAAAAATTTATATCACCCACATCATCATTATTATCTTTGATCCAAATCAAACTTAAGAAACCATCACCGACAATAAAAGTTTTAGGTTCCAAAACACACTTTCAACCTTGTATGGTCACAACAAGAGCACAATATAAGAAAGCTATGGATAATAACCCTAAGGAATCAAGAGATCCTAACTCAAGTGTTAGTGATCAAGCCAATGTAATGCCTCAAACAAGTGAAGTTCCTCCAACAACAAACACAAACAAGCCTCAAGTGAAAGTGGAAATTGTCTATATTTAAGAGGAATGAAAACCATGTGAGATTACTTGAGACGACATCTTAGAGTTAGAATAAAATCAGGATTTGTGGAAGTACTAATGAAGCAAAACCCAACACAATACATGATGAAACTTGCATAAATGGGTTCTAAGCTTCCATATAAATTTTATGTCAATGCATTAAAGGAACAACCCTTTGAGCAACCAAAACAATCACAAGATCAAACTTCTTCTCAATATCCTTCAAAGAATAGACCACAAGGGAGTGAGTCATTTATATACAATGTCATTCAATTATTACCCAAACCAATGTATACACAAGGGGGTTCCACAACAAGTCATTCAACTCAACATAATAATCCCCCACAAAATTTCCAAAGTTCAAACAATACCAACACAAATGTGAGAAGTGTAGGTACTCAAAATATTTCAAATACACCTACATTGAGTACATAAAATCCAAACTTGGTAGGACATGGGGTTAATCAACCACAATCACCACAACAACCACAAAATCATCAAATGCAAAACCAAGGTAACATAGTTCCAAATCCTCCAAATCAAAATAATGTGGGTCTAAACTAAAATATGGTTCAAAATCAAGGTTGTTCAAATCAAAATAACATGGTTTCAAATCCAAACATAGTGCCAAATCCAAACATGGTTCCAAATTCAAATATGGTTTCAAATTCAAACATAAAGTCAAATCCAAACATGGGTTCAAATCTGAACATAGTGTCAAATCCTAACATGACCTTTCAAATCCCAACCTAATATCAATGCAAAACATTGTTCGACATACAAATGTGAGTAAAAATCCAAATATGGGGTCAAATCAATACATAAAAAAAAATCAAAGTTACTGTTATCAATAGATTTGCACCATGCTGAATGCAAGATTCAACAATCTACTGAAACATGGAAACCTTCTTCACATGTGGGTGATCTGAGTGAAGAAGGAATCTCCAGAGTGAGCTAGTTCTCTGAATGATTAATTTTATTCTAAGACTTCAAAGGAAAGGGATAGAAAGATGGACTGAAATCAAAACTCAAAACTACTGATGATTAACTTCTTATTTCTGAAAGAAACCAGATTTTTCCACTCACAACAATTTCTCTATTACAATAGTTCTCACAATCTCATTGATACATGATTTCATCAATAATTCATATGAAGATTCATAGACATCGAATACATCATACAACCTAAAAACATGAAATCCTGTGCAGAAAACTCATAAAAATAGGACATTAAGGATTCAAATTTGAAAACACAAAGGCATCAAACTGTTGTTACCAGCCTTGAGAAAAGAAAATGAAAAGAACTTTGTTGTATTACTGAAACTGAAAGAGTGTCTATCTGAAAACTAAGTACAAAGGTTCACAAGCTCAAAAATGTGTATGAGTAGTAACTGAAATCTGAACTAAGAAGGAGAGAAAAAGGCTGTCTTTTTAGAATATATCTCTCAAGAAACCCTAATCCGAGCTCACAAAGAAGCTCAAGGAAAAAAAGATTTATATTGTCTCAACAACTGCATAAAAGCAAAAAAAAGCATACTGCTTTAATGATCAAACTGTCAAGCCTCTAAAAATAGGTTGAATTTTCTTTAAAATCCAAAAAAACACCTTATCTCTCCAAGATAAAGCTCAAACTCGACCAAGAGGAAAAGAAAACAAAAATATGCTAAAAATAGCAAGAAGTCACAAAACAATTTATAAGAAATTGCTTTATGACTCAGCTTTACATCACTGCAATTTTACAATTTGTCTATTTTTGCAACTAAAGATTACAAAATCTTTTGCAAATAGAAATACATTCTTATCTCTTCATTACAATGCTTTGATTTTCTCAAAAAAACATAAACATATCAATATATATCACTCTCCCATCAATATCTCTAATTGATTTCTCTAAAATGAATTAAAACATAAACCATAAGTAGATAATGATAAAAAATCATCCCTAGGTCATAACATATTTCAACACCCATACCCTCATTTTTCTCTCAAAAGAAATAACACTAAGGATAACCAAGTCCTCATATTTCTCTAAGGCATAAAATACAAGTCCTAAAGACTTAATATGTTGACCTAGGCATACAAATTTTGGCCTCCAAACATTAGCTTCAAATTTTAATTAAGTTACAATGCAAAGATAACCCCATTTCGAAATTCTCACATACCACTATCAAAGGTGAATATTCTAGACAATCATAAAGTTGGCTCAAACTAGGGCATGAGAAAAAGATGGTCAAACCCTAAAATGATTCATTTTTCAATTATCACTTTGAAGAAAATGAGCTCTTCCTGAGATCATGCCGCCACCATGATTGAGCTTAGACTAGAATTTACAGGCTTGACAATCCTCACTACTGCCTTCAGATAGTTGAATCTTCAATGGGTAAGCTCGACTTGTTTGTTATTATAGTTTTTCACTTCATTGAAAGAACAAAAAGAGCCATAAAGGTCGCGGCCTATTCATGGTGGTTTTTCTATTCTTTTGTACATTCTTGTGGCTCTATCCTTCTTGGTCGTCTTGTATGGGCATGAACCCGAGCTCCATGAGAGAGATTGCTCGTGGGTTATTGTTTTCTTTTGTGCACAAGGTAAGCTACTATCATAGTTTTTATGGCTTCACTCTTGAGTCTCTTGGTCTATAGCCACGACTAAGACAGTTTCTAATGCATTTGTTTCTATTCTCCTGTACTCACTTAAAAGAGCTCAAGTCTTGAGCTTGAGTTTTGTGCCTTCCTCTGGCTGACATGGTGAAATCCTTTAAATCTTGAAGACTATGGTGAGCATTCTAGTCATGGCTAGGGTGTTCCTCAATGAGCATGAAATGGTGAGTTGTGTTTAAAGAATATACTCTCTCTGTCAGAAAGCTCAAAAACCTTCACTTAAGATTCTATGGCCATGTATAGGTCAAAAAATATATATCATAGAAAGCATTATTTAGAGGTTTTGGGCTCGACCCTAAATAGGAAACTCACCTTCTTGTATATTTGAGGACATACCCGCATATGGGTATCATGAGAATTGACTAAAAACTATATCTTCCTTATCCTGAAGCTCGACCACCACAAGAAACTCTCATATTGTATTTTCTGAAGCAAACTAGATATGGATATCTATTATTTTGAAGAAAACTCAATCATTATGATTTACCTCTGTTTTCCTTTGTTTCATATAAAAATCTCATATGGGTTATATAGAAATAGTGAAAATTTGTACGCTTACTTGAAACCCCAATGTGGGTATTTGTTGTTTGTTGTATTATTTGCTTTTAGAAACAAAACCCCATGTGGGTTCATAAAAAAAAAAAATATTCTTTGTGCATTCAACTTATAAGCTCGACCCCTGATGGCTAGGGCTTACTTTGATATTCTGTTGGAAAGAAAACTCACATGGGTAAGCTGGAAATATATCTATTTGTCTTTAATATTTATATGAAAATTAGGTTGACCCATTATTACTTTTGCACTTTTAGTTGCAAAACTTAGATGACATTTTTTATTAAAATTGGGCTCGACCCTTCTCTTATTTTTGCATTTCATGTGAAATCCCCCCCATGTAACTCATTTGTGATATGAAAAGTCTTCTCACATCTGCACTTTCAAATCAATATGTAAAACTTGAGCTTCTTTTGGCATCATTCAACATATAAGTGTTTAGAAACTTAGAAAATTTGTGTGATTCCATCACATAGGCATACCACAATATGACAAAATTGACAGTTCATTCAACCACCTTCTTACATCTACACCTTCAGTATACCTTGTTAAATTATTTCCACATTCCTATATTTGTCTCTTTGTGAATAAAAGTACATCAGAATACACTACTGATGAACACCCTCCATAGGT
Source organism: Sequoia sempervirens (assembly GCA_007258455.2). Taxonomy (NCBI): domain Eukaryota; kingdom Viridiplantae; phylum Streptophyta; class Pinopsida; order Cupressales; family Cupressaceae; genus Sequoia; species Sequoia sempervirens. The sequence goes on from VDFB02254037.1 coordinate 58,334, forward strand.
CCTTGAAATGTTGGAGATGCATATGTTGTTTGCATTACTTAAATATCGACTTCATGTTGTTTCTTTCTTGCACACAAAATTTCTTGTGACTGAAAATGTAAACTAGTTGGTATCTCAACTCCGCTTTGATTTTGTACAAAGATTCTTGATCAAAATATTGTGGTTCTATAGACTGTGTCTTACTTGATGGTTTCAACTAGCTAACACTTTAGAAACACCTTTTTGTTATGTTTGTCATCTCCTCATTTTTTTGGAACAACCATTTCACATTATAATTCCTAAAGTTGTATTGCACCTTCAGCCAAACTGGATCTGACTGTTCATTTATTATTTGAGTGCATTGTCGGTCTTTCATACTCTTGGGCCTCAACCTGGCACTCTTCATGCATTTTTATGCTCCTCTTAACAAACTATTCTTTAAATTTGTTCTCTCCCGTGATGAAAATTGAAACAAATCCCTTCACTAAGGCATTATGTATGCTTGTTCACTATCACTGGCTATGAGAAAGAACATTGATGAACTGAACTTCACATGACATATGATCACAATAAACAAATAACACTGTAGCTTAAGAACATGAACCATTCAACAATGTTTGACATAATGGTACTCCGTTAAGTGATTGAGTGAATTAAACTCACTGTTCACCTGTAGCTTTCAAAAAGCATTAACATGATTGTTATGAATGCATAGATGGTTTAATAGCTCGATAGATAACTATGCTTAACTTTTTTTGTTATATATCATTTGCTCTGATGAATATGATGATGTAATCTTTAAATCAGCCCATTTATAATGAATAGGGTAGCATGTCAAGTTCTACCCTTGTGGGAGCCCATTTTTCTCCACATGCTTGGTCTTCGAATAATGATCAACTTCATGACTTTCCCTATACCTGCACAAGGAAACAAACAATGTTAGCATAAAAAAAAGATATGATGATCATATTGATGTTTCTCTTTCAGCTCATTTCTTTCGTACTTTTCTTGATTGTTCTAGTGTATGATTAATAGCAGGCTGCATTATTGTTGGTGACTCATCTAGGTGTCTTCATAATTGGAGCCTCTGACATCTCCCTCTTCCTCTTTCAAGTCAATCAAAGCTCGAGAAGAAAAAGGTGCACCACTCAGCATCGACCATCAATAATCAGGAAATGAAGATTATGTCGTTACTTATGTGATTTATTCTTTCACATCTTCCATAGTGTAGTGTACTATTAATGATGCACTGTGACAGTCACATCCATGGCTTGTGTGGATATTTGATTTCATCTTTATGCTTTTCATTTGAAAAGAAAATGCATTTCAATGCAATGTTGCAATATCATTTGAGTTATTGCAATCAAATGAATCTATGTAAATGTGGATATTTTCATGAAATAAATGAAAGCATTTAAAATGCTCTGTTGCTTCTATGCTCAATTTTGTACTTCATTTAATTATGGAAAATTTGAATAGCACTTTGAAACTCTATTTCTTCTTTTAAATGCACAACTATCACTTGATGAATAATGATAAAAGATGCAAACAACACTTGAACACAATCTGTAATTTCACCTTAAGATAAAAACAATGTTTAGCCAGCTCCACCAATCGAGCCGTGGTGAAAAATTGGTAACATTTTGGCGATTTATGCTAAATGCTTTCCTGGTAAGCATAGATTTGTGGCCTTAAAAGACTACATTGGGTGTGGAGTCAAATATTCCCCCTCCTGAAACTCAGAACCTTGAACAACAACACTCCAAACAGCAGCAAGGAAAACAAAAATAGAACTGAAAGCAAACTAACAGGCCCTGATGGCCATCAGAACAATGCGCAACAATGCTTAGGGAAAGCAAAACTATTGAAATTAAATGTGCAGAACACACTTATTTGAAAAATACTCTATTTAACCCTTAGATGACTTATCTTAGAGGCAATGGTTGAGGTGGATCCCATTAACTGGGATAGACAACACCTCACTAATCATCTTGGAAAGTTGGAATGCATTGTGTTCCTTGCATTTTGTGATCACATAAGGCTTGTCCCACATTGCATCAAACTTGGAATGTCATCCAGGTCTACTTTTAAATTCATTCCACTTGAATCTCCAACAATGAAATCGTGTGGTCTTTCCCTCTTATCAAAAGAATTCTTCATTTGAGCTTGATGTATCTCTAGCTATCTGAGAGCTTCCTTTCTGGTTTCTTCAAACTCTACCAGCTGTGCGAACCTTACCTCAAGAGTTTTTTCATTCAACAACTCCAATTCCTTAACATAACTAAAGGTTGGTAATTCAATTGAAATAGGTAACTTAGCTTCTTTATCATAAGTTAAAATGAAAGGTGAACAACTAGTGGCTCTTTTAGGAGTTATTCTATTAGCCCAAAGGGCCAACTTTAGCTTTTGTGCCATGTCCTTTGATAATCTTTGACAGTCTTCTTGATTATCCAAATCAGATTCTTATTTGTAGATTATGCATGTCCATTGCCTTGCAGATAATAATTGGAAGACGTGTTCAAATAAATATTATTTCTAATAGACCAATCAGAAATCCTCAAACCAATAAAAGCCAAACCATTGTCAGAAATGATTGAATCTAGAACACCAAATATTGATATGAGATCTTGATAAAAAATAAACACTAAGGTCTTGTTTGCTTCTTTTAAAGCAACAACTTCGGTCCACTTTGTAAGATAATCTGTGGTAGTAAGAATCCACTTATGACTCACACTTGAATATGGATTAATAGGACCAATAAAATCTAAGCCCCACTTGGAAAAGGGTTGTTCTACCTAAGTCAAGTGCAGGGCAGCGATGCAAGCCTCTGTTTACCAGCAAATAAAGCACATTTCTCACACTTTCTAACCCAAGCAATAGCATCTTTAAACAAATCAGGCTAGTAATAACCAACTCGCATTATTTTCAGAGCTATTGTTCTCATAGCAAAGTGACCTCATGAAGGTCCATCATGAAACTATGCTAAAAGCTTGTCAACTTGCTTAGGCTAAATACAATGCAATAAGATACCTTGGAAATCTCTCCTATAAAGAACACCATCAACAATTACATAAGGAATGGCTTGTAGTTTGTAATACCTTCATTTTTCTCTGTCTAAGCCTTTAGGGCACTCACTAGTCTGTAGATAATGCATCATCTGCTACAACCAAGTAGTGGGAAACACTGGAACAACACCTGCAACATCATTATTTAGCATTGTTTATGTATTTGCAGCCTCATTTAAGTTGCTATCCTCATTACCAGCAATCTGTTCACACAAACCTTTGCCTCTAATGAGCTTGGTTACTTTTATGTTAACATCGAACTCCATTACTTTGCTAATCCAACCAGCACGCTTATGATTAATATCTTTGTTAAGCAGAAAATCCTTAACAATTGAATGAGCTACTAGCAAATGAATCTTGCTCTTGGATAGCATATGCCTAAATTTCTTTAAACTCCTCACAACAGCAAAAACATGCATTTCAACAAAAGAATATTTTACCACATAATCATGCAATACTTGGCTGAAAAATGCTATAGGCTACTCCAAGCCTTCATCATTTTGCTGGCATAACATAGCTGAAATAGTATCTACTCCTCCAAAGGCATACATAATAAATTATTTGTCAAAGTTTGGATTAATGAGAGTAGGAGCGGCTGCGAGGGCTTCCTTAATCTGCTCAAAGCTCCTCTTACCTTCCTTGGTCCAACTGAATGGCATGTTCTTCTTAAGCATAGAATTAAGAGGTTGCAGCAAGGCTGCAATATTCAGTATGAACCTCCTCATGAAATTTATCCTTCCAAGAAATCTTTGCAAGCCTTTCTTGCGAGTTGGTAGTGACAATTCAAGAATTGTGGAAACTCTTTCAAGATCAATAGAAATACCTTGTTTTGAAATGATGTGTCCAAGTAGTTTACCTTTGTGCATTGAAAATATACATTTCTTCGGATTGAGAGACACTTTGAACTCTCTGCACCTCTCAAAAATCTACTCCAAATGTTCAAGGTGTTTGTTAGCATTTTTGGAAAAAACAATGATATCATCTAAGTATACCAGAACAATTTTGTTCATAAGGCCATGAAAGGCCATATCCATTGCACACTAGAAATTTTCTCCAGCATTGGATAAGCCAAAAGGAATCTTCTTGTAGGTCATCGTGCCCCATTTGGTTGTAAACGTTGTTTTGAATTGATCTTCCTGCTTGACCAGAATCTAGTTGTAACCTGAGTAACCATCTAACAAAGAAAATTTATCAGAACCAGAAACCACTTGTAAAATTTGCTTCATGGAAAGGAGTGGGTAATGGTCTTTCAATGATGCTTTATTTAAATCTCAGAAATTGACACATAGTCTGATTTCCCCACTTATCTTCCTGACTGGCACTAAATTTGACACCTAAGAGGTGTGTTTGATAGGAAAAATAATATCACTCTCAACTAGTTTATTCAGTTCATCCTTCATAAGGTGCTCTAACTTGGGATTAAGCGGTCTCTATTTTTGTCTTATTGGTTTTGCATTGAGTTCGAGTTCAATGGTATGTTGGGCTAGTTCGGGGTTAAAACCTCTCAAATCCTTGTATTCCCAAGCAAAAACATCACTAAATTTTTGACATAACAGAATAAAGGCTTGTTGTTCATCTTGACTACATACCTTTCACAACTTGAGAAACTTTCCTTTGAATATTTCAATGGCTGCATAATGTTCTTCCTTAACCGTCAAGATGCATTTGTCCTTACACACTTTGTCATCTAAGTTGAACATAGATTCCAAGGTCACCAATCCTTTTGGAAACTTATTAGTCTTCAACTGCACAATCTGGTCATCATATTGCTATTGCCATTTTTGTTGGTTTCCATCTACGAACTTAGCTTCAACAATTAGAAAATTTATGCTTTTCTCATCGCTGTCAAAAAATTGCCAGCTCACATTATTGTCAGGTACAGAAGGTCTGACCACTATTTTCACGTATTGGCGTGCCTTTACTTTGTGAACCTCCTTAGGAATATCAAACTGGGATCTTATGGCAGCAAGCCTACCAGCATGCTTATTTTGATTCTGAGGAATCAACATGATATTAAAAGCATTAAAATCCTCCATTAAATCCCATACATGATGCTTGTATTTCTTAAGCAAATCATTCTTGGCAGCATTTAAATTTTTTATCTGATTTACAATCAATTATGAATCACCATAAACTTGCAAGCATTTAATACCTCGTTTGTGGGCCCATTCAAGGCCATGCACCAACGCTTTGTACTCAGTTGTATTATTTGAACAGCTGAAAGAAAATCTGCAAGCTAAAAAGTATTTATCTCCTTCGTGTGATATCAACATAGCTCCACCCCCGGCACCAACACTACTCCTCAAACCATCAAAATAAAGCTTCCAAAGCTCATTACATGTTTCTACAGATGGTTCCTCCTCTTTACAAATATTAGGCATATCACAATCAGGCTCTTGAATCATATAGACTCCTAATCCTATCTCATCTGTGTGTTGAAATGGATCAAGCTCAAGATCTTTGGTTTCCCATTCATCTAGATTGATATTGTCTATATGGGTGCTACAATCTAAGGTCATGGTTTGCTCCTCCAGTGCAGAGGTGGCATAGAGGTTAGCATTTATAGGATTTGGTGAGTATGGTTCGATATGGTCTTTGGCGAGAGGCTCGAACTCTATGGTCACTTTCGTATGATAACTTGTTCTAAAAAGAAAATGAGACCAATCAGAAGAAAAAAACCCACCCAACTTGGTTGTAAAATCCCTTGAGAGACAAATGGAAAAGTGCGGCGGTAAGTCAATGACATGAATATCCTGATGAATAGAAAAACTTGGGGATGCGTGCAAGGTAAGAGCTAAATTCTTAATAATACCAACAGTCTTAATAGCAGACCCATCTAATTGCACTACGCCTTTCTGAGGATTAGGCTTGTAAACAAGACCTAACTTATCAAGTAAACTCTTAGGAATGACTAAACTACTAGCACCAAAATCAACCATATAGTTATGAACAATTTTATCGCCAATGATCAAACTTAAATAGAACGGAGGGGGCTTTACCTCTTTTTCTTTTTGCTCATTTCTATCTTCCAGGTTATTAGCAAGCACAACCTTCACAACCCCTTGATTAGCTTTGTCAGAAATAGACAACTCAACTAAAGCACTCTGCAATAAACCTTTCTGCCCTGGAAGCTGTAAACCATCTAATATCGATATATTGATAGTGGTTTTCTTGAGATGCTCAACTATATTAAATGATGAAGATTTTACCTTTTGTCGGTTTTCTATGAGAGAAGCTTCATTTTGCCTCTGCAAAGGCTAACAATGCGTCTTTGATTGCTCCTTGTTGGGTATCTCTTGACCTCTTTGCAGATTATGTATTTTAGGCTGTGTTGCAATGTTAACATTCGATGACACAAGTTGTTTATTGATTATAGGCTGCTACTATGAATTACCAGCTTGTTATCCTGGATCCATAGCTCTCTTTTTTGACCTGGTATTAGTTGAAATAGGAGAAATTCGCTGACTCTGGCCATTCACGCCACAAAATTTGGAGCTTTGCCAGTTTTGCAAGGTAATTTCTATGTTATCTTGATGTTCTTGATTATGATCTGCAACATTTTCTAGAATAGCATAGATATTCTAAACCACTAAAGCCTGATTTCTCATTTCATTGGCGCATGTTGATTGGTTATGGGGTTGATTGCACAGGTAACACCAATCGCAATCCTAGGAAACATTATTTTGCAGCACAAGTTCCTTTGACAAACTGGCTACATTTGGATTGTATGACTGGAATAGCCTAGGGTTAAAATTCCTTCTTTGGGCTTGATAATCATTTTGAAAAGTGGGTCTATTTTGCTAGTTTTGCTGGTAAGGAGCCTAATAAGGCTTATGTTCCTAGCCAACATGATTTTTAATAGTCACAAGATTGTTCCCAAAGGTCTTTAATATGCTTTTAATCTCTTGCCTCTCCTAATTTGGGGTAGGGGCAATAGCTTCTTGGGCTGTGTTATGATAACCTATCGCTGGAACAGGCGAGACAATAGCCAAGGGAGGTATAGTAGTAGGAATAGGTGGTTGTATTTCTAGAAACAAAGGCATAAGAGGTCTAGGGGCTATGTCTCCAGCTTGGATGAGGCAATTTTCAGCGTTAATGGCTATGTTGTAGGCGTTAGGGAGTGTAAGCCCACCCATAGACTGAGTCATGAATGAAATTTTACTATCAAAGATTTTAAATAAAATAGAAAAGTGTGTGCTAGTAAGGGCTTTACCATTGTAGGAATCTTGTCCTAGGTTCTCTAAAATCGGTAGTTGAAGTCAGCCAAATGCTTGTGTGGAACCCTTTGAATGTGCTCTAATAAAGACAAATTGTCAAATTTATCAACAAAATGTTGATATAAACTATTACCTAACACATCCCATGTCGCAATCGAGTTGGCTGCGAGGCCTATGAACCATTGTAACACTTTTCCTTTGAGTGACGCAACCAATAGCCTTAGTATGACGTTCTCTTGCATGACATTGTGCACTGAGCATAACATGGCTACATCACGAATGTGCTCGACTAGTGTGGTGAAATCCTCCCCAATGAAGTATGGCAGACCTCTAAGGGTTACAACTAGTATTTCATCGTGTTGAACGATATCTAGCGGACTGCCTCCATTAAAGGGTGTGAATGGGTGTTGCCTTGGTGTTGCTACCATTGGCGACACTCGTGAGATTGGAACCGATACTCCTAGTGACAAAACTAAGGCACTGAGAACAGGAGGGGTAGACTTCGATCTTGCAAGGGTTTCAAAAATCCTCCTTGATGTTTTGCTTCTTCTTCGTGGTAGGGACAACTCTTGATACTCGAACGATGTTGTACTTCATCTCGTTTGAATCTTTCTCATGCATAGAGTGCACTAGCATGTAGAAATCAGAAATCAAAGCCGCCAGGTATATTCTAATGAGCCTCCAAAAGGCTAAAAAATATGTTGCATACACCAAACAACAAATTGAAAAATATAAAATGGTTTGAATGTCCCACCAAGCGTGCCAAAAACTGTTATCAATAGATTTTCACCCTACTGAATGCAATATTCAACAATCTACTAAAACATGGAAACCTTCTTCACATGTGGGTGATCTAAGTGAAGAAGGAATCTCTAGAGTGACTTGGTTCTCTGAATGATTAATTTTATTCTAAGACTTTAGATGAAAGGGATAGATAGATGGACTGAAATCAAAACTCAAAACTACTGACGATTAACTTGTTATTTCTAAAAGAAACTAGATTTTTCCACTCACAACAATTTCTCTATTGCAATAGTTCTCACAATCTCATTGATACATGATTTCATCAATAATTCATATGAAGATTCACGGACATCGAATACATCATACAACCTAAAAACATGAAATCCTGTGCAGAAAACTCATAAAAGCAGGACATTAAGGCTTCAAATTTGAAAACACAAAGGCATCAAACTGTTGTTACCAGTCTTGAGACAAGAAAATGAAAAGAACTCTGTTGTATTACTAAAACTAAAAGAGTGTTTATCTAAAAACTGAGTTCAAAGGTTCACAAGCTCAAAAATGTGTATGAGCAGGAACTGAAATCTGAACTGAGAAGGAGAGCAAAAGACTATGTCTTTTTAGAATATATCTCTCAAGAAACCCTAATCCGAGCTCACAAAGAAACTAAAGGAAAAAAAGCTTCATACTATCTCAACAACTACATAAAAGTAGAAAAAAGCATACTGCTTTTATGATCAAACTGTCAAGCCTCTAAAAATAGGTTGAATTTGCTTTAAAATCTAGAAAAACACCTTATCTCTCCAAGATAAAGCTCAAACTCAACCAAGAGGAAAAGCCAACAAAAATCTACTAAAAATAGCAAGAAATCACAAAGCAATTTATAAGAGATTGCTTTATGACTCAACTTTACATCACTGCAATTTTACAATTTGTCTATTTTTCCAACTAAAGATTACAAAATCTTTTGCAAAAAGAAATACATTCCTATCTCTTCATTACAATGCTTTGATTTTCTTAAAAAATCATAAAAATATCAATATATATCACTCTCTCATCAATATCTCCAATTGATTTCTCTAAAATCAATTAAAACATAAACCATAAGTAGATAATGATCAAAAATCATATCTAGGTCATAACATATTTCAACACCCATACCCTCATTTTTCTCTCAAAAGAAATAACACTAAGGATATCCAAGTCCTCATATTTCTCTAAGGCATAAAATACAAGTCCTAAAAACTTAATATGTTGACCTAGGCATACAAATTGTGGCCTCCAGACATTAGCTTCATAATTTAATTAAGTTACAATGCAAAGATAACCCTATTTCGAAATTCTCACATGCCACTATCAAAGGTGAATATTCTAGACAAACATAAAGTAGGCTTGAACTAGGGCATGAGAAAAATATGGTCAAACCCTAAAATGATTCATTTTGCAATTATCACTTTGAAAAAAATGAGCTCTTCTTGAGAGCACACCACCACCATGATTGAGTTCAAACTAGAATTTATAGGCTTGAGAATCTTCCTTCAAATAGTTGAATCTTTAATGGGTAAGCTCGACTTGTTTGTTCTTATAGTTTTTCACTTCATTGAAAGAACAAAAAGAGCCATAAAGGTCGCAACCTATTCATCGTGGTTTTCTGATTCTTCTGTACATTCTTGTGGCTCTATCCTTCTTGGTCGTCCTGTATGGGCATGAACCCAAGCTCCATGAGAGATCTTTCTCGCAGGTTATTGTTTTCTTTTGTGCACAAGGTAAGCTACTATCATAGTTTTTATGGCTTCACTCTTGAGTCTCTTGGTCTGTAGTCGTGACTAAGATAGTTTCTAATGCATTTGTTTATGTTCTCTTGTACTCACTTAAAAGAGCTCGAGTCTTGAGCTTGATTTTTGCACCTTCCTCTAGCTGACATGGTGAAATCCTTTAAATCTTGAAGACTATGGTGAGCGTTCGGGCCACGGCTAGGGTGTTCCTCAGTGAGCGTGAAATGGTGAGTTATGTTTAAATCATATACTCTCTCCTTCAGAAAGCTTGGAAACCTTCACTTAAGATTCTATGGCCATGTACAGGCCGCAACATGTGTATCGTAGAAAGCATTATTTAGAGGTTTTGGGCTCGACCCTAAATAGGAAACTCACCTTCTTGTATATTTGAGGACATACCCACATATGGTTATCATGAGAATTGACTAAAAACTATATCTTCCTTATCTTGAAGCTCGACCACCAAAGGAAACTCTCATCTTGTATTTTCTAAAGCAAACTAGATATGGATATCTGTTATTTTGAAGAAAACTCAATCATTATGATTTACCTTTGTTTTCCTTTGTTTCATATAAAAATCTCATATGGGTTAATTAGAAATAGTGAAAATCTATACGCTTACTTGAAACCCCAATGTGGGTATTTGTTGTATGTTGTATTATTTTCTTTTAGAAACAAAACCCCATGTGGTTGCATAAAAACAAAATATATTCATTGTGCATTCAACTTATAAGCTCGACCCTTGATGGTTGGGACTTACTTTGATATTCTGTTGGAAAGAAAACTCACATGGGTAAGCTAGAAATATATTTGTTTGTCTTTAATATTCATATGAAAATTAGCTCGACCCATCATCTGTTTTGCACTTTCAGTTGCAAAACTTAGATATGACATTTGTTACTAAAACTGGGCTCGGCCTTTCTCTTATTTCTGCATTTCATGTGAAATCCCCACCATGTAACTCATTTGTGATATGAAAAGTCTTCTCACATCTGCACTTTCAAATAATTATGTAAAACTTGAGCTTATCTTAGCACCATTTAGTATATAAGTGTTTAGAAACTTAGAAAATCTATGTCATTCCATCACACAAGCATACCACAATATGACATTTAACTGACAGTTCGTTCAACCACCTTCTTACATCTGCACCTTTAGTATACCTTGTTAAATTATTTCCACATTCCTATACTTGTCTCTTTGTGAATAAAAGTACATCAGAATACACTACTGATGAACACCCTCCATAGGTCCTCAAAATGCTAGAGATTCATCTATTGTTTGCATTACTTAAATATCGACTTCATGTTGTTTCTTTCTTGCACACATAATTTCTTTTGACTGAAAATGTAAACTAGCTGGTATCTCAACTCCGCTTTGATTGTATGCAAAGATTATTTATCAAAATATTGTGGTTCTACAGACTGCGTCTTACCTGATGGTTTCAACCAGCTAACACTTCAGAAACACCTTTTTGTTATGTTTTTCATCTCCTCATTTTTTTGGAACAACCATTTCACATTGTAATTCCTAAAGTTGTATTGCACCTTCAGCCAAACTGGAGCTGACTGTTCATTTATTATTTGAGTGCATTGTCGGTCTTTCATACTCTTGGGCCTCAACCTGGCACTCTTCATGCATTTTAATGCTCCTCTTAACAAACTGTTCTTTAAATTTGTTCTCTCCCGTGATGAAAATTGAAACAAATCCCTTCACTAATGCATAATGTATGCTTGTTCACTATCCTTGGCTATGAGAAAGAACATTGATGAACTAAACTTCGCATGACATATGATCATGACAAACAAATAACACTGTAGCTTAAGAACGTGAACCATTCAACAATGTTTGACATAATGGTACTCAATTAAGTGATTGAGTGAATTAAACTCACTGTTCACTTGTAGCTTCAGAAAACATTAACCTGATTGTTATGAATGCACAGTTGGTTTAATAGCTCAATAGATAACTATGCTTAACTTTTTCTGTTGTATATCATTTGCTCTGATGAATATGATGATGTAATATTTAAATCAGCCCATTTATAATGAATAGGGCAGCATTTCGAGCTCTACCCTTGTGGGAGCCCATTTTTCTCCACATGCTTGGTCTTCGAATAATGATCAGCTTCATGAATTTTCCTATACCTACACAAGTAAACAAACAATTTTAGCATAAAAACAAGATATGATGATCATATTGATGTTTCTCTTTTAGCTCATTTCTTCTGTACTATTCTTGATTGTTCCAGTGTATGATTAATAGCAAGCTGCATTATTGTTGGTGACTCATATAGGTGTCTTCATAATTGGAGCCTCTGACATCTCCCTCTTCCTCTTACAGGTCAATCAGAGCTCGAGCAGAAAAAGGTGCACCACTCAGCATCGACCATCAATAATCAGGAAATGAAGATTATGTCATCACTTATGTGATTTATTCTTTCACATCTTCCATAGTGTAGTGTACTATTAATGATGCACTGTGACAGTCACATCCATGGCTTGTGTGGATATTTGATTTCATCTTTATGCTTTTCATTTGAAAGGAAAATGCATTTCAATGCAATGTTGTAATATCATTTGAGTTCTTGCAATCAAATGAAGCTATGTAAATGTAGATCTTTTCATGAAATAAATGAAAGCATTTAAAATGATTTGTTTCTTCTATGCTCAATTTTGTACTTCATTTAATTATGGAACATTTCAATAGCACTATGGAACTCTATTTCTTCTTTTAAATGCACAAATGTCACTTGATGAATAATGATAAAAGATGCAAACAACACTTAAACACAATCTGTAATTTTACCTTAAGATAAAAACAATGTTCAACCAACTCCACCAATCGAGCTGTGGCAAAAAATTGGTAATAGTTACCAAAATCAAAATAATATGGTTTGAAACCAAAATGTAATTCAAAATCAAAATGGAGTACCAAATTGAAACAATATGGGTCAAAATCAAGGTTACTCAAATCAAAACAATATGGTTCCAAACCAAAAAAATGTTATTCCAAATCAAAGTTACCCAAATCAAAATAATGTGGTTCCAAACCAAAATGTGGATCAAGATCAAGGTTACTCAAATCAAAAGAATGTGGTTCCAAATAAAAGTTACCCAAATCAAAACTGTGTGGTTCCAAACAAAAATGTGGGTCAAAATCAAAATGGAGTACCAAATCAAAATCACCACATAATGCAAAATTAGAATGCCATCCCAAATCAACATATTATCTGAAATCAACATGGTGTGCATAGCCAAAACATGAATCAATATCAAGTATTTTCTCATGACCCAACGCAAGCACAATAAATGTATACACAACATATGCTTGCTCAACAACAAGGTCAGCAATATATCGGGTCCCAAAATCATCAACATCTTAATTCCCAAGGAAAATAATACATTCAACCTCCAAGAAATGCTACACCACAATATCAATATGGTGGAACATACAACATACCTCCAACACCCCCATCAAATTCACAATATCATTCATATAACACACCATCATATCAAGATCATGTGTATATTCCACCATTGATGACTACAAACATGGACATTTCCTCACAAATACAAACATTGTCACAAAGGATACAAGATATTCAAGCAAGAAGGATTAAAAAGGCATATGTAGTTCAAGAATTATGCCCCTATCCATTTGATAGGAGCATCATGATGATACCTTTCCCCCAAAACTTTAAGATCTCAAAATTTGATAAGTACAAAGGAAGAGGAAATCCCAAAGAACACATAAGGGGCTTTTATGTTGCTTGTATCTAGGTCTCATACAACAATTTGTATCTTATGAGACTACTCACAAGAAGCTTGGGTGGGCTAGCAATGAAATGGTTTTCACATTTACCTCCAAGAATTTGAACATTCCAAGAAATTATTGATCAATTCATTACACATTTCTCATATAATATTGATGTTGGCATTACAATGGAGGACCTTTACACATTGAAAAAAAATGGATGAGAACCTTTTGCTACCTTTTTACAATGTTAGAGACACAAAGCTAGCATGTGCAAGAGGCCCATTCCTAAAAAACAAGCAAAAATACTTGTTGGAAATCTAGGAACTGATTTGGATTTTCAACTACATATGTAATGTGTCTCAAACTTTGAAGAGCTAATTTCAAAAGGGATTATGATTGAAAAATCTCTAATTGCAAAAGGAGTCATCCAAATATCAACTGATAAACCATAATCAAGTGATAGTGACAAACCTCAATTTTGGGCTAAAAATAAGAACATGCCACAAATTATAGTCTTCATGACCAACTCAAAAAGACACCAACCTAGATCTCTATTCTAGAATTGTTAAAGATATCACCAGATCATAAGGATATTTTAGAGAAAGTCTTATCGTCATCAAGTGTACCTAATGACATTGACATTGAACAATTTCAAGTCATGGTAGGTCATATTTCATCCACTCACTGACTATTATTCATAGAAAATGATTTACCAACCCAAATATTTGACAATTGTGCACTCCATCTTGAGGTGTATGTGAACAAGAACAATGTGAAGAGAGTTTTAATATATGGAGGTGTTGGTTTAAACATGTATTCCCTTCAACTCATTAAACACTTGGGCCATTCAGAACAGGTCATAGAAAGAAGTAAATGAGCAACAATCAAAGGTTATGATGATGAAGAAAGAGATTCTAAAGGTACCATAACATTACCTATTCAAGTGGGTCTCGCCATAGAAAATTTGCATTTCAAGTGTTGAATCTTGACCTACCATACACCATCTTACTTGGGTAACATTGGATTCATGCTATGTAGGCAGTTGCTTTTACATACCATCAATGTATCAAATTCCCCTATAATGACAAAGAAATCACTATTTATGGGGATCCAGAGCCATTATTTTATTGTAGAGGACTAGAGGGAAAGTATGAAAAGGTGTTGCAAGTCCCTAAAAATGATGAGATTCTAATACACTCTTCCTTTGTTGATCCAACCACATTACCATATACTTATAGTACTACACTAGCACCTAAAGAGGAAATAAAGGATATCAAAATCAAAACCAAGGATGCAGGTTGTGGAGAATATTGTTTAAATTATTTATTGGTACAACTAAGTTCTAGCCCAAAGGCTCATGGTGAGCCACAACACATTGAGAAACTAACCAAGCAGATCAAACAAACCAAATTTCAAAAATGGGGGGACCTAAATATTGAAATCATAGATGATGGAGATGTGTCACAATGGATATATGAAGACAAGAATGAGGAATTACCATTAGCAATAGACACAATCATAAAGGGATTTAAGCTAATGAAGAATATGGGTTACATAGGAATTGGTGGCCTTGGTCTAAATCAACAAGGAATGAGGGAACCAATAATTCATGTATAATGCATAAAATATCGGTCTTCGTTACACCTTGACCAAAGATATGGTCCCTAGCATCAACAATATTTCAAACAAAGAGGAAAAAGCTTCCTTATGGTTAAATGCATCTAAGTGAAAAATTATCGACGATGAACCAATGTGTATCATAGACATATTTGAACATGCATCCATATACATGATTACCACTATCTCCTTCACTTCACCAACCCAAGCCAATGAGATAACCCTTATTTACCCTCAATTAATCGACTGGGACCAACAACAAACACTAGTTCTAGATTCATTAAAAAATGATGAGGTGATTGTAGAATTCATGGGAGCTAGACATCCTATGTTTTGAGATCACAAGGCCGGTTTTAACACTGAATTAGACACAAATTTCTATTTTGGGGAGATGATTGAATCCTTTAGTTGAAAAAGAGAAATTTTGAAAATCAAAACACAATCCTTAAGTGAAAACCACAAAGTGGTACTTTCCGATCACAAAATAGTAAAAAGAAATGGCATTTCCAAGGGTGAAAACCTTTAAGGATGGAGGATTTAATCTCCCCCATTTAGAGCAAGAAAAGACAATAGTTCTAGTATAGCCATCCAAGCCAATCAATGTGGGATCAGAAGAAGCTCCATAGACATACTATACCTCATTCTTTTGGAAGTGATTTTAATATATTTTTTATGGCTAGCTTGGGCTTGTGTTGACTTGCTTGATGACAAATTTTGTAAAGTGTCAAAACCCTTTTTTCTTGCTTAATCTAATAAAAAAAAATTCAAACAAGAAACTTTGTCAAATTATTTGGTGCCCTCAATGGTGTTCAAAGAAGGCACCTAGAACTAACCTTTAAAACATTTAAACAAATCTTGAATTCAACCAGCAAAGAAATCTCCTTTCCAAAATAATATTATTAGGAGATAAAATTCAAAAATATTTGGGTTATATTTCTAAGAAAGTTCAAATGTTCCATAATTATCAAGCTAAAGGATCTTAAAGATTTTATGGATACAATCAAGTTACATTGTAACTTAATTACTATTATGAGAATACTTAAAAAAAACACAAGCCAAATCTTATAAAAATAAAATAAAATAAATAAAAAATACACTAATCAAGTTTTATAAAATTACATTTAATTCAAAATTAAACTTTAAAAAATTGATCATATCCCAAAAAAAAAAAAAAAAAACTTGATTTCAAATGTACAAGAACTTCAATATTTAATATTAAATATTGATTATCACTTTCTATATGTAGTTATTAGGTTTAATAGGTTGAACAAGGACATAAAAGTGATAATATTGTTTAAAAATCATTATCAAAATAGTTTTTTCTTAGTTTATGATATAATTGTTGAGTTGTACTAAAAAGAAATGAGTTAGAGATTAAAGAGTTTGACTATGTTATTTGTTGGGGTATTATACACTATGATTGTTTACATTAATATTTAAAACAAGAGATTAACAGATATCACTAGCCCCTACAAAACTAACCTCAAGAGTTAAAAGGTTTTCAAATATTATCCTTGTAACATATATTGTTTTTTATTCATAGTGGTTATTATCCTATATTAGAGATAGTCAATATTTCTTGATCAAAAATGATTTTGGTGAACAAGAGGAACCAAAAATGAACTATGATCCCTAAATTTAACCTAGTCGTAGTTTACCATCACTTTTGCTAAATCCACTACCATAGTGCTTCAAGGTGAGATTAAAAATAGAAGAAAGGAATGTTGGAGGGGACCTAAGAAATATAGAAGGTGTGGATCACATTTTTTATGCAAAAAATAGAGAATGGCATAAAGAATGGAGATTTGGCAGTAAAGAATACTTCCAACCCAACAAAAGAAAATGGTGGCAAGGAGGTTAGTCCAATGGAAGAAGATGGTGGTGAGGAAACAACTAAAACATTATAATTTATGCTCCCTAATAATTTTATGGATTGTATTGTTGAGTGCCAACACAAATCTATTATTTTTTTCTTTTTGAGGGGTATTCCTTTTGAATTAGACTTTTACAAATGGGAAAAGTTAAACTAGGAAAATAGGGATTGGGAAATTGAAGCTTTAAGGGGGTTTTCCAAAGGATATATGTCTTGCAAATTTAAATTAGGTAAGCATGCTCAAGTAGTTCTCCAATATGGTACTTGGGCTATTTATGGGGCCAGGTTTGATATTTACAAGCTTGGACCTTAGATTTCACCCTAAAGGCCCTTCTAGGTCTTGTTATCCCATGTAGGTGGAGCTTCCATTTTTAAACCTTACTTCCAGGCCTTTCCTAAGGAAATTTATCTCATAGCTTGGGAGGGTTATTTGGTGCAAGAATAACATAGACAAATTTTCCAATTTAAGGGTGCATCCTCGAGTTTGTGTGGAAATGGATTTAAACCACCATCTTCCTGAAAATATTAAACTTACTAGACCTAGATTTGATTTTTTACCAACCAATTTTATATTTGAACAAACCTAATGCCTATTTTTACTACCAATAAGATGTCCATTTGATTAGATATTTGTCTTTCTAGAAGGAACAACTTAGTGTAGTCTCAAGTTTTAACACCCTCTAGCCAACAACAAACTAATAGCTAGTAGCTTTCTTCTGCATTGCCTAAGGGTTCTTCCCATTCACATAAAATGATAAAACTCCATTCTGAAACTCAAAAAAATATTAACCCTCTGGTAATAACTGATTCATCCTTCAAAGATGTTATGATGATGAATGGATGAAAAAAATATTAGAAAGAGAAAATAATCTTCAAGTTTTGTTGTAAGTCACAATGGTTGTATGTTACCCCAAGGTTTTCATCAATCGTCTTCGTATTAAAACTTTAACTCTAAGGGTTGTGCTTCAAATTTTCTTCCCGCAATGATATGGGAACCTTTGATCAATCTATCGCATTAGTTAACCAATTTGAAGTCTTGTCACAAGAGGGGGATCTTTCTATCTATTCTCTACCATGAATTACAATTTTTTTTCAAGGAATGTGAGAGGGATGTCTCACCCTCGCCAAAATTATGGAATAAAGGAATCTATTGTTAAGTGGAAGTTGATATCATTTTTCTTTAGGAATTTAAACTCAATTATATTTTTCTTGTTTCTTCTCTATCTATCGTATGGCAAGATGCCTCTTTTCTTCATACATCTCATAGAGAAGGTAGAGAGCTAGTCATTGGTTTTTATCCTTGGTTCTATAAGTCTTTTATTGATAAAAGTGAGGACTCGTCACATAGTTGTGTGTGGGCCTTGGTTTTTATCAATAGCCAACCTATGGGATTTTCTTAGTATATGCTTCAATTTTTGCTAAAGACATGTTAATTATGGGACTAGATGTCTAAAAACCTTCCCAATGTTTTTGATTTTGGGGAAAACAGATTTTGAAGGGATCTGGAACCCTTTACAACCAAAAAAGCCAAAATGCTGAAAACAACCAAAAAGACCAGACTGCAAAAAAGACAGCCTGTAATCAACAAAAAACCAGCTCCCAAACAAACACCATTAGGTTTTACAATTAGAGTTTCGCTTGTTGGAGTGAAGAGTCATATCAAAAGAAGGCCCAAAGGGTTTAGATTTTTTTCCAGTAACAGTAGTCCAGCCTTCTTCAGCTTGTGCAGCCTTAGCTTGCCAAGCCAGCCCATCATTTTCCTGAGGATGAAAATCCGCAGCCCTAGAGGTAACATCATAGTTCTCCTGAACAGGTGTGGAAATGACTGGAGAGCTACCAGATATGGGAATCGAAGCACCATCACTAGAAACAGAAACCTGTCTAATCGTTTGCTCAATATGATTTATCATGGTAGCTCCCCCAGCGGAGGAAGGAGAAACCCCAGTAGTCGAAACCCCAGCAACCTGTAAATCAGAAGCCCCAACAACTTGTGAGTTTGAAACCACCACCTCAGAGAAGCTCCTTAGCTGATCAGATTTCTTCTCAACCGTGTAATGTTGTTGAGAAGCGCCATTCCACCAAGTAGTTGTCTTTGTCTTCTTCTCGAATCCACATTGAGCAGCAGCATGTCCTATTTTGAAGCATCTTCTACAGTGGAAAGGGACCCCCTCATAATCCAATGATTGGGTCCAAGACCCCCTAGAAGATTTTAAGAGAACCTCAGCAAGCAGTCCTTTTGAGATATCAATTTCAACAAGTATTCGAGCAAAGGTAAAGTGATAAAGATCAGAAGATTCATTGTCCACAAGTAAGAAATCACCTAGGGCATCCCCAACCTCCTCCAGGAGAGAGTCATTCCAAAGGTGAAGAGGGAGATTAGGAAAACAGACCCAAATCGGGATTCTATTGAAGGTTTCAGAAGCTAGGTTTAAATTGGAGTGCCAAGGTTTAATCATCAGAAGGTATTTGTCCTCCCAGCTGAAGAAATTATCACACAAGATTGTGTCTCTATCTAAGGTATTTTCAAACTTAGCAACAAAAAAACCTTTGGCCATTGGGAAGATTTGAACTTTACCAGTGATGAGGGGCTCCTATTCATTGGTGATCCAAGAGTGTAGCTGAGGAAGGCTTGGCCAAAAGCCCCTAAACCGACAGATCACCCCTTGAGCAGAAAGCTCTTCTAGACTATCACTTATTTCTCTTGCTAACTCGTCCTTAAGCTTCACTGTGATGGAGTTTTTCACAGGGATGAAACCACCAAAACTCTGCCTAATATTCATGTTTGATCTAGGTGCACGCACAGACGAGCCAACACCCTTGATACTCTTACCAGATCCAACCCTGACGCTAGCACCAGCACCAGCCCCGAAGCCAACACCACCAGCCCCAGCACTAGCACCAGTACCAGCCCCGACGCTAGCACCAGCCCCATCCTCGACGCCAGCACCAGCTCCAGCGCCCCTGAGAGCATCACCAGCCGCAAACCCCTCAGCCTCCCGCCCCATAGGACCTCCAACATTTTTTTCAGTCAAAAGAGTGTTGCCCAAAGGTAGCCGACAACCCTCAGGATCCGCCCGAAGCTTGCCAGAAATAGAAAACTCCCCTGTCGGCACAAAAATCCCGACCGGAGCAGAGATCTCCCCAGTCGGCACAATTTTCCCACCTATAGTCATGTTCAAATTATTTCTGTGATTTTTTCTAGCAATATATGGGGTTCCAAAATTGTTACTGCACTTTCTATAACATTCCCAAAAAACCTTCCCAATGTTGATTGGGTTATAGAAGGATATTTTAATAAGGTGGAACATCATAATGATCATAGTTGGCCTAGCCATATCAATTTGAATAATGTATAATTTTATAGATGGTTGTTTTGTCATAATACAATGGGTGTTATTAATCTAGTTTATAACAAAACGGATTGTCATGATAGTAATTGGTACACTTGGTCTAACTGTAGATTTGGGGTTGAAAGAAAGCTTAATAAAATTGATAGATTCTATATATCCCCTAATCTTTATGTTGTGCAAGATCCCTTCGGTCTCTATGCCAAATTTGATTATTCTTCCACTCTTTCATATCACTTCCCTATCAATTGTTATATTTTAGGGGATGAAAACAATAGGGAGGTTTCTAAGTTGTCTTACAAGCTTAATATTTCTCATTTAAAAAATATCTTCTCTATGGAAGCCTTTGCTGGCCTATGGAATTATTTCCCCAAGTCAAATAAATGTGATCCTTACAAAGAATGGTGGCATTATTTTATTTCTCGATGTGTTGGTTTCTTATATGCATTTGGTAAGAGAATGGTGTGGTAGCAAAAATGTAAACTAAAATCCCTTCAAGGGAAGCTTGAACATACCAAAAAACTACTCAAAATTCAATCCAAATAATATCAACTTACAAATTTTTCATGGCTACCTTAGAAGCTCAAATTTGTAAAATGGATAATTATAGGGGGAAAGGAGCTAAAATCAGGGCTAGATTACACTAGGTTAAGGAGGGAAATAGAGGATCCAAATACTTATTCAATTATCTTAACTATAAACACAAGAAGGAGTTTACCGGAGCTATTCAAGATGATATTAGGCTTGTTCATACCAATCTAGAAGAGATCAAAGTTTTTTTTCAAAACTATTATAAGGAATTTTTTATAGAAGATCCCCATTGGCAAGATGCTCAATAAGTTTTGGAGGATATGATTAAATATCTTATCCCTAAGAAGGTTGATTTAGAGTATAGTCAATTTTTAGACCGTGATCTTTCCATAGAAAACCTAGAACATGTGTTTTTTATGTCCTCCAATAAAAGTTTTGGGATTGATGGGATTTCAGTGGAGTTCTATCAAACAATGTGGCAATATATTAAAGATTATTTCTATCTAGTTTACTTGGAGGATTTGGAGCAACATTATTTAGGGCCTAGTATCAATAAAGACTTAATAAAACTCCTTGCAAAAGGAAAAAATGAGGATCGTATTTATGGTTGGCATCCCATCACTTTACTCAATACTTCTTACAAAATCATTGCTAAAGCAATGTTTGGAAGGATTAAACCTGTTGCAAAAGGGATTGTAGGCCAAAATAAATTGGATTTCTTGGCAGGAGATTCATCCTTGATAACCACATCCTTGCTTGGGAAATAATAGAATGGGCACAATAATCAAGCCAAAATTCTCTCCTGGTTAAGCTAGATTTTTATAAATCCTATGATAGAATGTGTTGGAGCTTCATTCTCAACATGTTACAATGGTTGGGTTTTGGTCCTAAATTATGTAAACATGTTCAAGTTTGGTTCAAATATGTCAATTCTTGTTTGGTTATTAATAAAGAACTATTTGGTACTTTTCCCTTATAATGTTCAATTAGACAAGGTTACCCCTTGTCTCCTTTTCTCTATGTTCTTGTTGTAGAAGCTCTTGGGTACTTGCTATAAAAATATAATCAATTGAACCTGATTAGGGGTATTTCTATTCCCAATAACACTATGGTGATTAACTTGCATTTTGATTATGATAGCATGCTCTTTATTCAAAATTTTGAAAAGGGGATCAATAATGTGATGAAAGTCCTTAATCTTTATTGTGAAGTGTCTGGCTCAAAGCTAGCTCACCACAAAATTAAATGTTTGATGGTGCAATCAAATCCAGTTCCCAGGTGGATTCCTAAAGATCACAAACAAATTCAACATAGGAAAATTACTTGGTACCTAGGAATTCCCTTTGGGTTGGGAATTTCTCTTTTTGATATGTGGAAGTGGTAATTAAATAAATTGAAAAATAGGCATTACACTTGGGGAACCAAATTTTTATCTTTAGCTAGAAAAATTCAAGTTGTGAACGGTATTTTCTTGGCATCTCATGTGTGTTATTCCTCTTGTTAGATTCCTTCTAAAAAGGCTATGACGATCTTAACAAATCATTCACAATTTTTTATGGGTTGATTGGAATGGTAATGTTGGATCTAAAGCCACTTCTTGGTTGCATTGCATCCAACCAAAAGACAAAGGTGGATTGGGCATGTTGGACCCTAAAACTCAAGGTGCTTGTTTGGAAATTAAATGGGTAATTAGAGTAGTTATTGGAGAACAGGCATGGGAAAACTTCATTCATTTTCATATTATCCATGCTACTGTTAAAAGGAAATGGAAATTTGTAAGTTGTGAAGATAAAATTCGTTTAAATCCTTTCTTTATTTAAAGTTTCATTTGCTTGCTTTCAATATGGAAGGATTCACAACAAGTTTGCAAATACTTAAATTGGAAAAATATTCTCTATACCACAAGTTCAACTTTGGATTACCATCTATTTGGTGGAATAAAATTGTGCAATATCTGCTACTTATTCAATAAAGGGATTCGACGGTTTGTGGACTTGTGGGATTTTAATTTCTTAGACTAGGATAATTGGAAAAATATTAAGAACAACATTGGCCTAAACAACAGATATAAAGTGTTTAATATTGTTATTAATTCATTGGTTCCTATAGACCTAGTTATGAAGCTATGTACACCCATGCAATGTAATCCCTTCAAGGATTGGTTGTGGTTGTTCAAGTACGAGTTTGCTTGCTTTCCTCTTAAAAAGGTTTACTTGAATCCCCTACCATCTTTTCCCTTATTGAATCAGAAATGGAAATGCAAGTTCCAATAAAAGACAAAAATTGAGTGGTGAAGTTTGGTGGTCAAAAATTGAGGCTCAAATTTTGGCTTAGAAATCATACATTTCAAGTTGTTTGTTGGTGATAGGTTGAGATGAATGATGGTTTAACCACTTAAAACCCCATTTTGTCAACACTTCAAAAGTTTAAACCACATCTTTTGGGACTATTCATGGACAAAAAGAAAATGGAAGGCTATTTTTACCTATCTTCCAACCATTTTTTATCTTGTTTTATGTTGGAAAAAAGTCATTTAGCCTAGATCTTCAAAAAAATATTGTTGATTCTATGAGGTAAACTATTTTGTTTAATATATGAAAAAGTAGATGCATGGCTTTTTTTTCAAATCATAATTCTCATCAAGAAGAATAAATACTAAAGGGGTGACCCTTTGGTGAAGTGGCAGGGCTTCTTGCCAGTAGGGCCAACAACCGAGGTTCAAATCTCACGGGGTTTTTCTCTACCGCGTCAACAAATGGAGATTGTTTGACCTTGGTGTTAAGGGGACACCCTTTAGTGAAATGGTGGGGCTTCTTTCCTATAGAACCAACAACCAAAGTCGCATACCCTTAATATCATTATTGATTTTTTGGGATCACCCGTTAGTGTAACAGTGACATGGTTGCCCATTTGTGGGGAAACCAAGGTTCAAATCCCCAATTAGACCGATAGCAGTGTTTACACTAGTTTTGTCCCGCCTTGGTATCGAAGGTAATATAAAGTGGCAGCTAATCTTGGAGGATGTGCAGGTGATCTCGACGGACGTGGTGACTAATCATGCTCAACCTTGTTGGGCTAGGTATACTTGCAAACCTTGCAGGTATGTGATGCTCACGAATATAGTTTCTTATCGGTGTGTGTTGCTTGCGGACTAATGTCGGACCCACACAGGTCTTTCATGCCTAGTTGTTCTCTATCGAACCCTTGTGAGTCTTTCACTCCTTCCTTGGGGTCCCTGCTGGGCTTTCGAGCTCATGGTTCTGCATGGTTGGTCTTGGAGAGATAAGGTTGCAGATAGCACACAGAGATATAAGGGTGTTACTTGAGTGCCAAACATATTTGAGGATGAGGCCCCTCAACAATGTGGTATTGTTGGTTCTCTGCTCTAGTTAAAAGCACCTCGACTTTTACCCATTACCAATTAAGAAATAAAAAAGAAGCATAAATGCTAAGGTTTTACTTTGATATCATTTTTCAAATTGCTTCTCTGTGTTCTCAACTAGAGGGAGTTCCCAAAGAAAATGTGACAATCAATTATCACTTGGACAAGATCAAATGGAAAAAAAAATAGTTGCTTAAAGAAGATACTATATGTTCCAAACAACTTCAAGATATGATGTTTAGAACTTAATTCTATCTTGTTCTTTTAGTGTTGTCGGTCCAATGTTTTTTCTTTATTTTGTTAGACCGTTGTTTTGTTATTGTTGAATATTCTTGACAGCTTGATTGTTGCCTTCCCCTTTTAATATCATTTTCTTTTATTCAATATATATTAGAAATAACCATTACAAAAATATTATAATGACTCCAATAAATATTAAGATAAATAGATCTATAATGTTAAAATCATATTTAATTTTATATATATTAACGATCATATTATATCATCATACCTTTAATGTCTTCGAAATGAATAATTATTTTACTAGTTTTTAATTTTTTTTATAAAGATCAATGTATCTTCAATTTTATATTTGCTTATTATATGGTCACTACCTTCTTAAATTTTTTCAAAAAAATGCTCATAAAATTTTAGTTTTCAATAATTTAATTTTTCCTCATCTTATAGCTAATATATTTAAAATTAGGGTGTACATTTGTTTTAAAACTTATAAAGTGGTATAGCTCTTTTTCAGTTTTTTTATTTATTGATATGGTTTTTTTTATCTTAAAATAAATACTAAATACTAAATGTAATCTTTTTAAAATAATTTAAATTTAAATATTTAAATATTTTTTTTGATCGATAAGCAGGATGATTATATTGATATTAAAAAAAAAAAGATACATCGTTCAGGCCTAAACTGGGTCCACCATGACTACACCAGAACTAACCAGACTTGGACTCCAACCAAAAAACATAGACTAAGTGGACGCAACCACCATTTGACCAGCATTTACACCAAAAAGCCATTACACCCAACATTTACAGAACCAAAAAAATAAGAGCTTCATTCATACTACCAAACCCTAGAAACAAAAAGCCCAAAGACCAACACATAACCCAACCAAACCCTTCTCACCATACATTTTGTTGAGCAAAAACTCAGAATTCTTTCTTCTAGGCCAAATCTTTTATAGGCACCAAACAAAATTTCCTTTTTCAGAAACTCTACCCCTACGATGACCAAATGTTTGTACTTCATGAGAGTCAAGTCGTTAACATCCAGAATGAAAGGATAGTAGCTTACCAAGGTGTCTCGATCATACATGAGATGCAGGTCCCATGGGCGTGGGATGCCTTTGTCGAGTCGAGCTACAGCCAGCACTCTATCCAAGCCTGCCAACATGTCCTAATGAAAGAGGCCTCACATGATCACACATGCATCCATTTTAGAAACCCCAACATTGAGCAAACCAACCAACACCCTAGAGCAAATGTTTGAATCCAAATGATACCCTTTGGCATCCTCCATAAAAGCTTTCCCTTCCAGGAATTTGATAGTTGCAAACATCAAATAATCTGAGTGATGGATTATGTAATGTAGCCGAAGAGAGGAAATCAAGCCTTCAAAAGCAATTTTCCTTTTGGAGCTTTCTAACTGCAGTGGCGTCACCATCCCACCCATTTCCAATTCCTTTGCAAAGACCAAAAGAATAAACCTGGTCATCACACACATAGAGCACAAGAAACCAAACCACCAAAAGCTATAGGAATAAAATGATGCCACCCAACAGAGAAAAAGACCTTGGCGAACATGCTTGGCCACCAACCATTGCAACCTAGCAGACATCCTTGAAAGGACAAGCAATTCTCGAGGAGTTGGTGGAGCATGATTAATTTTACTTCGCCTAGAAAGTTCTACAAGTAGCCAATACACATATTCCACCCGACCACACCACATCAACAATCATGGGATGGGGTGGTGCCCTCCCTTCCTCCCACTTTAAAAATTTATTAAAAATATATCTTAATTTATATTTTTCAACACATGTATGTGTTTTTTAACTTAAATATTTGTATATCATTTTAAATTATTCTTTAAATTATATTTAATTTTTAATTGAAAAATAAAATTATGTTAAGAAATATATAGAATATAAATTTGATTAATCTAAAAAGACAATAATTTTGTTGCCTCAATTTTTCCTTCAATTTTTTAAGTTCAGTTGAGTAGTTTGTCAATTGACAACTCCTCATTGTTCTTCAAATTGTGTAGCGCCCTTAGATGGGCCCTCTGAGGAGGTTTATTACCCCTCTTCTCTTAAGTCTATAGATTTGGCTGTCAACTCTTCATGGACAATTGTACAAAGGAGGAAGAAAGATCCTCCTATCCACATACCAAGACTTTGGATGCAAAGATGTATAGGTTTGGATCTCTTCGTGCAAAAATACATAGGTTTGGATCAAGCACTAGTTAGGTTTGATCTTGTTATTTTATTCTTAAATAACTCATTTGATATGCTTTGTGTTTTAGTTATTTTGCTATTGTGAGAAGGTTTGAGTCCTATCAAAAACCCAACTTAGTTAAAAATTAATAATAATACTATGCATTGATTGTGACCAAGCTAACCATTTTTTAGATTATTTTCATGTATCAAATTTCCAAATTTAAAATAGATAACATCTATTATATAACATACATTATTGCCCACCAAGGATTGTCGTTGGAGTTTATACTAATATGCATGTGGACCATGCTTCCTATTTTGTTCCTTCACAAAAAGTTTTGGATCCATGATACATAAAAAAAATAATTTGGTACTATAATTCCATACCAATTGTGTATGGCTTGTGATCTTGCCACCCAAAACCAATAAGTGTTCTAGAATACCTATTATATTTTTTTATTAAAATTTTGAGAAATCAAGACTTCAAAGACGCAAATGAACAATACCAAAGGTGCAAAATTACATCTCAAATATGTTGAATCCTTGGCCGATTGACCTTCGATCGGCAGGGGCCAAAAATTGCAACATACATATAAGGAAAAAGAAAGGCTGGATCTAATGAAAGGATTCCTCCAATCTAATAGAATGAGGTTTTGTTGTCAAGACAAATTGACCACGAAAAGTTGGACCAAAGTGTGATCAATTCCTCTTTATTTCTTAAAAGGAAATAGAAAAGAACAATGGAAAGAACTAATAAATGAGCACTTGTTTGAAGGAAAGATATTACCAAATAGATTGAAGTAGTAAAACCAAGCCCTACCAAAGCAAGAGAAACACAAGAATTTGATACAAGGAAAAAACAAGAAAAAACCCCAATATTATGAATGGAGACAAAATGCCTAAAGAATAATACAGAGAGAGAGAGAGAGAGAGAGTTGCAACCTTAGGCTTGCTTGCTTGAGTCTTGAAGAATGAGAGGAGAGGAACCTCAATAAGTAGAGGTGAGGAGTTAGAATGTAACTCCCAACTCAATGAATGTCGTGATTCAACTATGTGTGTGTAAAGTGTCACCTCTTAAGGAGGTGGTTACAAATATTCCTTAATAAAAGAATTAAAAATAAGCCATCCTCACATGTGTGAGATGACAAAAAAAGACAAAAGACTTGTAGGGATTCCTTTGGAATATTCCTACAAGTTAATAAATAATTACAATTAAAGAATAACCTTTACCAAGTAAAGATTAATCTTCTAACATTTCTTAATAAATTGGAGCACTTTTTGATAGGTATCAAAGGATCAGGCAATAGGTTATTGCCATTGGTTCCATTGAGACTAGTTTTTCCTTATGTATTTGTTGAAAACATTTGTCCATGCAACCATATCTTATTGAAAGCATGAATTCAATATCAGTTTGTCTATTTAGCGCCCTTACACAAGACATATATACTAAATATTAGTTATTTCATATTTGTTAATTTAAACATGAAGACTTACTTTATTAGTCAATAAGTTACATATAGTGTGAGCTTTCAGCTGAAACAAATCTCACGCTTGAAAACTTCCTCCAGAAACAAGTTACCACTCACAGTTTGCCAGAATTTGTTCGCTAAAAAACTTTAACTTCTTTCCCATGAATGTGGCTGCAAAAATCTTGTCTCTAGCTCTTGAACCCCGATATTTTGCACCTACTTTTCATTTAACAGCTGGTTGTTTTCAGGTAAATTGTAATTTTTCTGTGAGAAACTCAATCCTGCATTCAATGTAGTGTTGTGTTTTTACCAACACATAAGGCCATAACTAATGCAGTTATTATTAAGAGATCAGATTTACACCCGCCCGACCTAGCTTCTAAAATCAAATCAGATTGTATTTATATCAAATCAGATAGTGCTCAGTATTTTTTTCTATAAATCAGATTGAATTCCACATAAAATTTCAAATCGCTTCTCAATGATAGGCCTCTCATAAGAAATCCATCACAGAGAAGGTATTCTTCTCTTCTTGAATCCATTTGAAAATGAGGTTTACGTCTACCGTTTCTTGGAGAAAGTTGTTCAACTGTTATGTCTGTATTTTTTGACTAAAATTTTATGCAAGATTTAATCTTATTATTTGCAAATATGGTTTGGTAGTGGGGCTACAATATCATACAAGAAAGAACAAAGATGGAGTTAGTTTTAATCGAGCTAATCTTTGCACAGCTCCATTTTGGTTTTATTCTTTTTTAAAACATATGGCTTGGTAGTAGCTCTTATCATAGTTTTTTCTTTGCATAAACATTTTTATCACTGTCGTCGACCTGCGACTTGCATAAAGCAAGATATAAGACAGACAAAGATGTAATCTTTAATGCCATATTAGGAAACATATAGAAATTCATTGGAGCAGTTTGATACTGAATGCATACTATGAAGCAATCCATCTTCCTACGCTAACCAACATAATGTTAAGCTCGGGCTGGGTTTTGGTTTCAATATGAGATGCCATTCACTTTTTCATTCTAATTTTTACCTTTACAACTGCAAAAAAACTCAGAAAATTAGATAACACCATTAAAGAACTGAACAACTGTAAATAACATTGGCAATTTTCATTTGATGTGGGAATCATAACGAGACTCATAAACATTAAACACATTCTTAGGAACCAAAAGTAGCAATTTTTCAACATAGATAAACAGCCTTTTTAAGTTCTCTCTCACCAATGTTGTCATATCCACTAGACCTCTCCACTATCTGTGAATATGCAAAAAAAACCGTTGATTTTTTCTCTTTTCAAATTCAATTACCCTTTAAAATTAAGCAGGCAAGCATGTGGAAGATAAAAGACAATTTCTTACCATTGTCGGTAGCCTGTCACGCACATGGCATGGCTGCAATTAGGGAAGTCAATCTTACTATTGGTCTCCATGCATATTCCACATTCTTCCTCCCTTCTCTTCGTCAACCTTTTTCTTGTATCAGACTATCAAACGATGCTGAGTGTCCATTCTTTTAACACTATAACTACTCTAGCTTACAAAGAAATCATTCATTCAATCAAAACAAAAAACCCAGAGACAGATCCGGCATATTCCAAAATGTTGCAATAATAGCTGATCATATGTTTCAAGATAAATATATAACAGAGAAGAGAATTCTAAGAGTATACTTGGAGTTCTTCATACTCTGATTCTGCAATTGTAGAAAACAGAGCCTCAAAAAACATGAATATGAATTTAGGCAAATCATAATCTTTCTTAATATGTTTGTATTTTGAAATTAAGAGTTGACTGCATCGTATTAAGTCCTATCTTTTGTTGAAGAATAGTGTAATGTGGACAAGCTATGAAAAACAAATATGGCAAAATAGATTTTCATAAATTTAAGTTTTAAGCCATATAAGATTTGCCCTTTGTACATATTCTTCCTTTTCCTCCCTCCTGCATCTTTCCACTTCTTTGACACTGGAACTTGGGCCTGCAAAACAAATAACAACCACATCAAGAAAACCAGGTAAAAACATATCCTAACTTCGAAATACTATAGAAGGGCGTATTTACTTGGCGGTGCTGAAGTTTCCTCCTTTGGGGGAGTCCCATAGTTTTTAGTGAAATTAATGTCATGGGTGTTAGCAAAGATGGTCCAGGAATCCTTTGCCTTCATTCCCCTATTGGGTATAAACTCCGAGACAACAGATCACACATATTCTTCAAGTATTCTTTTCACACACAATATAGTTTCAAGATTGTTCACGATGAATCCTCTTCTTCACAAATAATTTCTGGAATGTTAATAGTAGACTTCCCCTTGATTACCCTCTATCCTAGTATTCCACGGGGGTGTGTTTTGGGGACGTAAGGACGGGGTGTCTAAGTTGGGGGAGGGGGGAGTCGGGGCAGGGTGCTGAAATACATATAGTACTTGAAAAAATAGTTATAAAATGTACAAGTATAAGACTATACATCTTTGAGACAATTAGGAGTCCCCTAGACGTGTTGAGGACACCTCAACATCCTCAAAATCCTAGCGGCTTCCTGCAGACAGCAACACTGGTGGTGGGATGGTGGCACTGGTGGGCTAGTGGGGGACATCCCCAAGTCCTCAAATCTCTCAGGCATCCCCGTTTAAGAAACACAGAGTTTTTTTGGGGGGATGCGTCCCCATAGAACACTGGATGTTGATGGGTCCTTCTGAAGTCTAAATCCCAAAATGTTGATTTGCTGATGAGAAGCTGAAATGATGAACTGCACTACTCTGTCAAACATACATTAAAAAATTTACAAAGTTTGGAAACTTAGTGTCAAGAGCAAAATACAGGTCGTAATCCTTTAGAAAGGAGCCCAACCAAACATGTTATACCTAGAGAACAATTAGAGTTTAAAGTTTAAGGAGAATACAATTTTTCAAAATGTTTTTCATTTGGGAAAATGGCTTGACATAGACAAGAAATGTGAATAATCATGGGTTAATTATGGTACATTGGTTGAAGGATCCGCGAGGGTGTACAAGTTAAAGTGCTTGGAAATTGGATTTAAAAGGAAAAACTCATAGGGAAAAAAACATGGTGGTTCAGTTTGAAGCTATATACATTGCAAAACGAGCTTGAGAAGGAGATAGGAAAATGTTGAAATATCAACCAACAAATTGACGAATATGACAAATGCAACAATTATTTTGTTTGGTGAACTACAAATGGAAAACTTTATGGAGAGGTGGTGAAAAAAAAAGTCACTTTGCTCTTAAATTTTATAATTGTAATGTATGGTATTCTCAAACCCCATAAAGGATGATTCCAATGGGTCTTCAAACTCTATGGAGAAGATATCCAAACTAAAGAAAGATGGGGATTTGTGAAGTAATTGATGTCTTCCAATCACTTCAAGGAGAGTCAACCATCCACAAGGAGTAAGTTTTAATTTAAAAAAACCAAAGAATAATAGTTAACACATTTTTGATGTTTTTATCCTATAAGCTAGAAAAGTGT
This sequence comes from Sequoia sempervirens, assembly GCA_007258455.2. Taxonomy (NCBI): domain Eukaryota; kingdom Viridiplantae; phylum Streptophyta; class Pinopsida; order Cupressales; family Cupressaceae; genus Sequoia; species Sequoia sempervirens. Next base: position 90,035 of record VDFB02254037.1, read on the forward strand.
AGGCACGTCAAATTAGCATTATGCATATTCATCCGCTCAATAAATAAATCAAATGCATCACATCCATTCACCTAGTAAATCAGGTTCTTATCATCAAAAGCTCAATCGTAGTTTAATTAAATAAATCAAGCTTTATTTAATTAAAATCTCAAACATGCATCTTCCATCCTTTTCTGATTTAAATAAAACAAATATTTAAGTCTTAAAAGTCAAAATCATCTAATCAGCATTAAATCAGCATAATCATCATCTATTTAATCTAACCTTGATTAAATACTCACCCACTTGCATTCTCTAGATTTGGCGACTTGCACATGAAATTGCATTTAATTGATTTATCAAAATCTTTATTTTCAACTTGGCATAAAGGGAGAATATTCTCCAAGTTTGAATCTCCCCCCAAGTGGACATATACACCCAACAGAGCATTTATGAGGCCTTACATGTCTCTTACATGTCCCCTTCCAAAGTCAAACTCAGCATTCATTGCAAATTTGAATTCAAATTTTCCCTCTCATGGGCACTCTTCCCAAATCTTGCACAACCATTGGCCTATCATCACTTGACAAGTGGCCTTATCTTATTGGCTTGATCTTTGTCCCACATTGGCCCATTTTCAACACTTAGCATTTTGAAAATCTATAAAATAGAGGCTTCGTCTCTTATCAAACCCTTCACAACCTCCACAATTTCATCCAAAAAGCATATGCAAAGTTATTCTCCTTGAGAAATACACCATTTACATAAAATCAATAATGCATTTATGACATATATCTAGTACATGGAATCATCAACTACACACTCGCCAAAAAAAAAAAAACTACAAATATTTCACTCACGTTGCTATCACCAAATATGTATTATAAACATATAAATTTTACAAACAAGCCTGCATATATTTCAAACTACACCTCTTACAGTATTTACTTTCATATAATATTCCATTGACATAACCCTTGCAACCCTTGGTGGAAGTGCTAGTATATGCTTATCTAAACTTTTTTTCCCACTCAAGTAGTCTTGGTGAAGAGCTTGTTTATGTACCCCAAAGCTATGATTTTCCCTAATACTTTGCTTTTCGTCACAAAATGATTTATATCAATAACTTGCATACCGTTTACTCTCACTTACCCAAGATAAAGTTAGCACATTTAGTAGAATGTCGAGCGATATTTAGAAACAATCAGTGAGATTCCAAAATCTTATTTATTTTGTAGTAACATGATAAGGTTAATACAAAAAGAAAACGTATGTGAATGGAATGTAAAATGTTGATCCTAGAATATCTTTGGTATTAATATCATAATATGCTATCACAAATTTCAAAAGCACCAAACCTATTACATAGGGAGCTCCCTAAAACAGATTGTACACCAGAAACAATGCCTTGCTACCAGTCATAATATATCTGTTATGAAAACTATTCTGCCCATCACTGAATTCTGTTATTTACCGTTAATAAAGTGTACTAAGAATTGGAATATTCCACATATTGAAACAAAAAATCAAGTTGCCTATATTGAAGTAAAATTTTCCATCATCAAAGCATATTAGACCGATATGAAAGTGAGTGAAAATTCAATCTCCGCTAGTGCTTACTGCTGAAATACGAAATTCATATGTAGACCACATTATGTTGGGTATGATGATCTTCCAATATTAGCTACAGCACCTATTCTGCTCCATAATTATTTTAGGACAATTTTCAAAGATACTCGAGAAGATTCTAAGAAAAACCATAGCGATATGTGGTGACTAACTAGGACAGGAAACAGCATATCAATCGTTCACAATTATTATATTATAAACATGAAAACCATTTCGGAAACCCTGTGTATCTCAACCAAATGTTTCCAACAAACCAAAACAAAAAACATTGCTTGCTCAAGAGCCTTCCCGTGACTGAAAAATAAATTTTATAAATAAAAAATTTCTAGACAACATTTTTACAGTTATTTTTTATCAAATCTAAGATTTAAAAGATTTGATTACAATGATATATTGGAATAAATATCATGACCAATCTGTTGCAAAGAAAAAAGAAAACCAGCTCGATTAGCTTCAACGCTTTAGGGCAGTATAGATAAGGACCCAAGTGAAACAATTGCAGTTGATACAGGTTTATAGCCCATCGAAATTCAATAACAGTAACTACTGTTATTTTATTTTCTAATTTTACCTTACTATAAGAAAGAGGAAATTGAGGAAAATGAAAGGAATTACATAATCTATTATTTGTGGCAAGTTGCTTCTATGGTAGTGGGCATCACTGCTGTAAAAAAGCGTGTATAATTCTGTAACTCCTGCAATCATCTGTAGAAAATCTGATGACTGCAACCACTCAAGCACATAAATACTCCCATTGACACCGGTTTAAAATAAAGATAAAAATAAGCGGTTAATGCCTTTTCAGAAAAGGAAAAGGAAAATATTATTTTCACATAAAATGCAGTTCATGTTCAATAATTCTTTACCGTGGATTTCTCTGTACATAAAATGCAGTTCCATTCAAAACATTCATATAAATACAGTTTCCATTCAAGCATTCAATTCCATGCATTTCTCTCACTTGCATGCCGCTGAGGTCTATTAGATCTCAAAAACTATTCTTACAAAACAAGCCAATAATATGTAACAAATATACGCATTTGTTAACACTAGTATGCTTTACAAACTATTCATCTTCTCTTCCTTGTTACTACAAAATCGTCCCCTTTCTTCAAAATGTTAATGGTGCAGGAAAACAATTACTCGGCCATTGCATCCTCTTCATAAACCTCACCTGGAACCTCATTGAACATGAACTGCTCCTGATATTCCATAAGAAATTGTGTTGACCTCTTAACATCTATAAATAATGAGTACACCCGACTGACATCTTCGAGCTCAACATATTTTCCTTTCCGCTTAAGGCAAGCTAGAGAAGCTGCTGTAATTAAATGAATACCATAACGCAGAGATGTCTCAACTGCTATTTTCGTTAGAAGTTCCTTGGCATCATCTGTCATCTCGACATCTTCCTCTTCACACCTTATATCAAGAATTTTCCTCAGTTCATCTTCTTCATATGGTTGCGTTGAAATGATTAGCAAGCGATCCAAGAAATCAATGGGGATACCATGTGGGGACTTATAATTTGTCCCACGGATTTTTGTGATGCCCCGATTTGTTGCAACAACCAATATTGGTGCCATCTCATTCTCCAAAGCACGATTTAAAAATGAGAAGCATTCAATGTCAAGCATATGAACTTCATCAATAAAAAGAACACCTGGTACTATTTCAGCTTTGCCTTCTTCTCTCCATTCAGCTACTTTACCATCAATCTGTTCTCTAACTTCAGCACGGATTTCTCCTGTATCACCTGTAAAAAGGGCCAGAAACCCTTGTGTCCTGAGAAATAAAAAAGAAAACATGATTATTACAATAGTTATGCACTAAAATAAACTGTTTGTTTCCGGTAATAAAAGTAAGATCAATCCATGCCTTCCGAAAATATAATGAAAGCTCATATTTCATGACAACCACAATATCTAGGAATAAAAGTGATGTGGACTTTGATAAAGTTCTTTGGCACCAAAAGCCCTCCCGTTTGCCTGTTTTGTGCTAAACAAATTCAAGTATAGCATCCATTGCAAAACCATGTGCAGATATACAATCATATTTTCCCATGATTCAATCAAATAATAATTGTGAAGATAATCAATCATATTCAGGTTTCTAAACTCCATTTCAGTAAGATCATCCCAATAATAGGAACAACCCAATCACATGCTTTATAGTTTGAGTCCATACTTTGGCATCTGGACAAGACTGCTTGATTTCTGCTCGCTAAAACTACTAACTCAAGAAAAAAATGGCCGGTTTGTTATAATGCTGTTTTTTCTTTTCTTTTTAAGTTGTATCTTTTTATGTTTTGTTGTATTGATACAAAATTGCTGGTGACTCTAGTTTACTAGTTGCCCCACCTACAGAGAGCTCGTTTAAAATTGACACGTCACCTCTTTGGTGACATACAACCATGATTGAACAATTTCCCATGTTGAAGGTGTTGCCCGCATTTTAAGTATGGCAAAATTTGAAAATTCCTCCTGTCAAGATGCCAGTTCAGTCTACGGTGGTTGGCCAAATGCGATTCCTTATTACCTGTAGGTTTCAAATTTCCAGATATGTTCCTTTCGCAGTTAGATCCTCAAGATGCTGCAACTCATATTCTTATAAAGGCAATTATGCAAATTAAGTAATCGTGGTCAGGGAGCACAAGCATGTGGTGTGAATATTTACAATCGAGATGCTCGAAGGACAAATGTAAAAGAAGTTTATGATGCTCGAAGGACAAATGTAAAAGAAGTTTATCATTGCTCGAGCTAGAATTTAATTTCACCTTATGACGTTTCAGAACGTTGCCCTCAACATTAATTTCTTTTAATGGTCATGTTCACTTCATCAAGACTAGCTGGCATATGATGGGATTGGAATAGCAATTCAAAACTAGTTTTGATTGTTGGAAATAATGTTATTGATGTCAAAGGCGCTTAGTCCAGATTATTGGAAGTGGTCATTGATGTCAAAGATGCATACACATGTTGTAAATAAAACGAAGAAGATAGTCATAAACAAGAAGATATCATGTTCCATGGGGTTTTTGGGACGGGACAGGGGACGGCAAGGGATGTGTTTCGGGGATGCAGGGACAGGGGATCTAAGTTTGGGGACGGCAGGGTGCTGAAGTACATATAGTACTTGAAAAAATAGTTATAAAAAGATGTATAAGAATTATACATCTTGGAGACAACCAAGAGTCCCCTAGACGTCTTAAGGACACCCCAGCATCTTCAAAGTCCTAGCAGCGTCTTGGAGACAGCGACACTAGTGGTGGGATGGTGGTGCTGGCGGTGGGCTTGTGGGGGGACGTCCCCCAAGTCTCCAAGTCTCCGAGAGGTCCCCGTCTAGGAAACGAAGTTTTCTTTGTGGGGTACACATCCCCATGGAACACTGCATTATGAGAACATTCAATAAAGAATCTATGAGCAGCTTTTGTGAACAGACTTGTACAGATTTAAAGAAAGCAACATGAACAAGTGGATCACAATGATGTATGGATGGCTGTGGGTGAAAATAAAGCGGGCAATAGCCTACACAAGGGGCAGCATGCCAAGGAGTATTAAACATACTAAAATACTTTTGAAAGTCCTTTAGGATGCTGCGAATATGATGGAATAGAGAAGACAGATTCTACAATAGTTCTTACTCTGCAACAGGAATAATGCAAGAGTGGTTCAAGTTCAGGCTCAGAGAACTCCTTCAGCTAATCCAAAAGGGAGTCTATGTTGAAAACACTCAACGGTGCCTCTGAAGAAGTACCTGGCAAACACAGGTTCAGCTGCAGGGAATGGAGTGGGCATTGGATCTACTATTTTACCAACTTGTTCCTCACAGTGTGTGAAGCATCAACAGAGGTTCTTTATGATTGCTAATACAAATTTGTTGCATCAACCAAGTTCTAATTAAAAATTCATTGCTACAGATTGCTAATACAAATGAGCAGTGAATACATACACAAAAATCTGATCATCATCGACTTTATGTTATACGATTTCATTAACAAATTACTAAAAATCGATTACTCATAATCAATTTTGTTTAGTAATCAAAAAGAAAATCGCTGGAAATAACATTAGAGTTAACTTAAACAGAATGAATAGATGCGAATTAAAAAGAATAATTTATGAAAGCAAATGGAAAGATACAATTCCTTTTTGAAATGAGGCGATCTATCTCTTGAAAGAGTGCGATTTTATTAAGACTTATTAACAATGCATATAAACTAAAAGACATGATTCTTTCTTGAGGTGGTGCGATTTGTTATTCAACTTCAGACTATCAAACAAGTTGACTTAATATGATATGATGCGATTTATTTATGAAGAGGTGTGATTTTTCTTAAGTGGTGTGATTATGTTTTAGGCAAACTAAATCATAATTCTACAATCAATATAAGAGCAGATCTCAAGGGTATGATTTTTCTGAAGTGGTGCGATTATGTTTTAGGCAAACTAAATCATAATTCTAAAATCAATATAAGAGCAGATCTCAAGGGGTGTAAGAGCAGATTTTAAGGTTAAGAAAATCTGCCTTTAGAGGTGTTGAAAGGACGTTTGGGTGGACAGGATTGCTGGAGTTTTGAAGGCCCTTTGTTGGAGTTGATACAAGCATTTTCTGAAGGTGATTATCTGCTGTTAAGCCTTCATTTCCAGGCCTGAAACAATTATTTCTGAGTCTGATTTACTTATTTGTGAAGTCTGAAATACCTTGTAAAACTCAGAGTATTTCTGCTATGTAATTCTGAGCATTCTGAGTCTGAAAATGTTCATTTCCAAGCAAGTTTCAAGTCTTACTATTTGCATATATGATATCTATTATTTGACATGTTAAAACTATGCATGGCGTGTGAAAATTACAAGCAAAGCAGTCTCATAAAACTCTCAAACAGCAAACAGAAACTCAGAAAAAAATTGGGGTCATTCATTACAAAATTATCCCTTCTATAGCTGAAATTTTGCTAACCTGCTATTGATGACATCAATTTCATGCAGTGTAACAGAATGCACCACCTCCTTGCGTTTCTGCAGCTCCCCATCAGGGCACTGTACAAACTTGGTCTGTGGCCCCATGGCATCATAGTCCCTAGACCTAGCAAAAGACCGCCCCAGCTTAGTGATCTTCCCAGAAGCCTTATCAATTGCTACAACATCCCCACTCTGGACTTTCTCCTTGTTCAAACCCTCAATCATCTTGCTTCCCAATTCATACATAGTCTCCATCTCCGTTGTTTTCAGCGTCAACTTCCCAGTCTTTGATGCAGCACCTGCAGCAGCTGGCCGATCTATCTGAATCTCAACTACCTCTCCTTCAATAATCTCTGTTTCTTCCTTAATTCTGACACCTATTGCTTTCCTGAAAGGAGGAATGATTTTAGAAGCCAATATTCACCAATTGGTCATTCTTGACACTTTTCTAAAAAAAAACTGTCATTTAAAAATGAATATTTGACTCAAATTCAACAAAATAATGTTTCTTTAAAATACTATAAGCTTTTAAGAGTCCACAGTGTTGAAGAAGAAAAACTTACTAGAAAAAAATTGTGAGAAAAGATATCAATAAACAGTAATTCCAGATCACACTTCGTTTGAATCCTGAAGCTCTTCTTCTATTACTTCTCGTTTATTTATAAAATACTAATCTTCGGTATCATTCATTTACTTTAAGGTAGCAACTTTTTTTGTAGAGCACATAAGATCTTATGGAATTTGGACAAAAAAAACAGATTTTCACAAAAAGAAAAGAATAGAGAGGATTTCTAAAACTTCAAACATAAGAAAATTCGGAATTCCTTATTGAAAATGATTTGTCTAGTTCTCCAAATTTTAGACATTGTGAAATTCAAAATTCAAAATGATTCCTAGGATTTCTAAATGTTAAAAATAAGAAACCTAGAATCTGATTTTGAAAACTATTGAGCCCCAAATATTTAAACTTCAGAAATAAGGAAATTCAGAATTCAATGTTGCAAATGTGGATCAGACTTCTAAACTTCGAGTAAAAAGAAATTCAGAATTCAATATTGAAAAAGCTTCACCTAAATTTCTGATCTTCACAAAAAGGAAATTTAAAATTCAATATTAAAATATATTCACCCAGATTTGTGAACTGCAAAAGTAAGAAATCCAGAATATTCAAAGATTTACCAGGATTTATAAAACTTCAATCATAAGAAATTCAAAATTGAATATTGAAAACTATTTGCCAGGATTTCGAAATCTCAACCATAAAAAATTCAAATTTTAATATAAAATTTTTTTTGCTAGTGTTCAGAAACTGCAATGATAAGAAATCCAAAATTAAATATTGAAGAAGATTTGCCGGGATTTCTGAAACTTCAACCATGAAACATTCAAAACTGAATATCGAAAAATATTGCCATCCAAATTTCAACCATATGAAATTCAGAACTGAACGTTGAACGTTGAAAAGGATTCACCGGAGTTTCTAAACTTGTAAAGACATAAACTGCCTTAAAATTAAGCTGACCTGAAAGCCTGTGTCAAGGCCTCTGTCTTGTTCATCTCTAGCGAAAATATCTCGCTACCAGCCATCATTGCGAAGGGAGTTTCTTCGCCTAAGGCTTTAGCCATGCCCATGGCGATAGCGGTTTTCCCGGTGCCAGGCTGGCCAGCTAACAGAACCGCGCGGCCTGCAATTTTCCCTTCCTTGATCATCTCGAGAATGACACCTGCCGCTTTTCTAGCGGACTTCTGCCCTACCATGCCCTGCGAAACGCCGCGGGCTTCGAGGGCGTCGTCCAAGCCCAGCCCTCTTATGTGCGAATGGGCGCCTATGCGCTCAATGCGCGTCAAGTCCCTGCTTTCTGATATCTTTAACTCTGCCATTAAAATAGCTTCGCACCCTCACCGATAAATAAGTAAACAGAAAATAAATCCCCAGAGTTCTTGGAGCTGTTTCTGTAACCTATGTATTTATCACAGGTACCTCGACAGCGTTTGATTCTATGCTATATTTTGGCTGAACCGGCAAAAACTTCCAACAAAATTCAAAAGGAGCAGAGGACACAGAGTTTGGTTAGGGTTTGTGAGGGTTTAGCCGTTCGCATTTTTTCGGCCGTTTGACGCCGTTTTTTTCCTGCTTTCCCCGCCGCTATTGGTTTCCGTTCCTCCAAACTCTTCCTCGCTGGTATTGACCTTTCATTTCTCCAATTTGGCGAGCTATAGCATGAAAATTAGGTTTCGACGAGGTTTTAGTCCTAAAATGAAAATTACGGCCAAACATTTAGGTTTTAAGTTACGGCATATTTAAGTATATATTTTATATAACTAGCATATATATATTAAATATTAATATATATAAAATATGTCGAGAGTTATTTGGATGTGTCTATTTTCATCACTTTATTCGAAACAACAATAAATTGTTCATATGTTATCACCATTTCAATCTATCAAATAATATGTAAACAAAATAAATTAGAGGAAAAGACTTAATAGTGAAATAAAGTCAAAAAAAACTCAATAGAACATTAAAGGTTAAATGTGAAGATGGTTAGTTGTCTTATGAGTTCCCGTCAAATTTGAATTGATTGATTTTAATTATAATTTAATTTTCAATACATATGTCCAATTTCTTCTTTAGACAAATGTGATACAATTGTCAATTAAGATAAGATCAAATATTAAATATAAGGTAACTAAACCGGATGTGTCTATTTTCATCACTTTATTCGAAACAACAATAAATTGTTCATATGTTATCACCATTTCAATCTATCAAATAATATGTAAACAAAATAAATCAGAGGAAAAGACTCAATAGTGAAATAAAGTCAAAAAAAACTCAATAGAACATTAAAGGTTAAATGTGAAGATGGTTAGTTGTCTTATGAGTTCCCGTCAAATTTGAATTGATTGATTTTAATTATAATTTGATTTTCAATACATATGTCCAATTTCTTCTTTAGACAAATGTGATACAATTGTCAATTAAGATAAGATCAAATATTAAATATAAGGTAACTAAACCTTAGTTTTGATTCTTGGGTGTATTAAGAAAATGTAACCTTTCCAAATTCCAAACCAAATGAATCCTAGCAAGTCCAATAGACTCAACTTGGGAGACTTTCCATCCCACTCAATAATAAAACAATCACAAATAAAAAACAATAAACCTTTTGACTCCTTAAATTTTTGTTTTATTTTAGTAACAACAAATTATTTTCAATAAGACTAAATCCAAATTTGTGATAGCTAAATTCAAGTGAATCCAAAAAATGTGAAGTCAAATCTGCAAGAAATCCAACTTCAAGAGAATAAAGTCAAACTGCAACTGTGAAGTTTGAAATGGTTATGATTCAACAATCTCTTTTAATAGAGGTCTTCATGAATTCAAAGATAAGAATATCTACAGTTGCAGTTTGAAATGGTTATGATTCAACAATCTCTTTTAATAGAGGTCTTCATGAATTCAAAGATAAGAATATCTAAAAAATGGCAACTGTGAAGTTTTGAAATGGTTATGATTCAACAACCTCTTTTAATAGAGGTCTTCATGAATTCAAATATAAAAATATCTAAAAAATGCTGTGAATAAAACAGATTTAAAACTACTTTAAAAACAAAGAAAAAAACTAAAAACTATTAAAAAATAAACAAAAAAAATTACAAATAAATACATTGAAATATCTTATAATTATAAAAAATATATGTCTTACTAATATAAAATATTCATTCTAAAAACTTAAAAATTTATTATATAACACTAAGTATTTAGTTTCAATTTATTTTAATAGAGGTCTTCATAAATTTGTGAATAAGCTTAAAAACTATTTTAAAAACAAAGCAAAAAAAACTAAAAAATAAAATAAAAATATATATATATATATATATACTATTGAAAAATAAACAAAAAATAATTACAAATAAATACATTGAAATTTGTTATAATTATAAAAAATATATTTATGTTACTACTAAATAAATGCTCACCCTAAAAACTTAAAAATTTATTAAATGACACTAAATATTTAGTTTTAATTTTTTTTTATTAAATTGATTTTAAAATCAAAAAAGCAACATTATTGTGACTAGCTTAATTCGACATAACTCTCGCATAATTATTTTTATTTTACTTTATTTATTTTCTTAACATTCAAAATAAAAATAATATATAAATATATATTATAAAAAAATCCTTATAATTATAATACGAATGATGAAAATATGATGAAAATAAGTGCCTCAAGAAGGATAACTCTCGACATGGTTTATATAAATAATAATGTTATATAAATACTAATTTATTATAATAATTACTATAATTAAATTGATTAGAACTATTAATATTAAATTTTAGTATTAATAATAATAATAAAAATGAAATCATTATAAAATTGATTATGATATAAAAAATAAGTATTTTAGAGTGAATAAGATATCAAATCAATTTTAAACCATTTTTAAATATACCTTAAATTTGCTTGAAAAAACGTCTACATATAATGAATGTAGTTATGCTAGTTGCATGTCATTTGAACATCAAATTCAAACTAAAGAGTTTTTTCTTACATTGAATTTTGTTTTTTGATGGATGTCATTGTAATACACCTCTCGACGTAATAAAAATAAATTATAAATAATATAATTATAATACTTGTTTTTATTAGGGGTTAAAAATGGGTTTTAATGAGGTTTGGAACCCAGTACAAAGGAAAGCAAGTTGCACAGAAGATAAACCAAAGACCAACATTAGCTCCATAGCAACCTCAAAAGATTAACAGGATTACGCATGTTCATCTTATAAACATTCAAGGGCTTGAGACCCTTAAACCAACTAGTTTTTTATTGGGACCAAAAACCCTTTTAGTTACACAAAGAACCCACCTGCATCTGCCAAGCATCGGTGAACTAGCTACTCATGGAATATGCCACTGAGCCAGGAAAGAAAATCATCACTAAAAGAGCATGGAACACAATGGTATGAACCACCAATAAGACCATACACCCCTCCTCAATAGGGGCTTTGTGATCCACCTCAGAAAACTACAATAAATCAGCTTCCCTATAACTCAGACTCATCTGGTAACAAAAAACCAACTCCAGTTCCACCTCTAAAGGAGTGAGCTCCCCTCTATTGGAGAAGAGGAAATGATCAGCAAAACCACTACTACTAGACATCACTAGCACCCTCAACCTCCACCACCATGGGAGAACTGCCCACCTTAATAAGAACAACTACTGAGGGGGGACCACCTCCATAGGACCAAAGGAGAAATCCAACACAGTGGCCAAGCATGCAACCGTAGTCCCCTTTGGAAAGCCCTGCACCAAGAACAAAACCAACTAGGGACTAGGATTAAAACTAGAGAATCACCCAGCTAAGAGAACAAGACCACAACTAATCATAAAATAATCCAAAATAGTAGGACCCATAAACCAACAAATCATCAACCGAAAGACCCCATAACTAGCATTGCAACTAGGTAAACCTTTAGTAGCAACCTTTGGCCAAATACAACCAACTCCATCACCACCTCTAATAGAAAGAGAACAAAAATTCCATTTGACAAAGGAAAGATAGAAGCACCCCCAACTAAAGACAGCCACTGGGAAAACAAAAAAACACTCATCTTGGCCAAAAAGGAGACGACAAACCTCAACAATAGCCACCCATTAGCACAAAAAACCACCAAAAGTACAGCCCCAGCCTCAAAAAGAACGAGAACATCCAACCCCCAAGAGGAACAAGGGAGCCCAAATAGGAAGGAAATTAGGAGAAGAGCCAACAAAAAAGAACACCAAGCAACCCCAACACACCAGTCAAAGCTAGAGATAAGGCGAGACTCCCAACATCCAACTAGAAGGAAACACCACCACTCCTTAGAGAGGGGACAAGAAGAACCTATTGGTGGTCTTTAACTACAATTATTATGTAACCAGGTTTGTCACCTAATCTACCTATGGAAATGCCAATTCCAATTAGGGGCAGCTTGAAGGACCTAGACCAACTGACGAGGATTTTAAAGACCTCTTACACTTTGGCTCTGCAAGACCCAAGAGGGTGATCCCTTAATGTGTTTATAACCTCTGCACCAATATCATAAACAACATTAGCAATACAAATGATCTCACTTAATAGCTCAACATAATAGGATAATTTTGAAATAAATTGGTTGTTTATTAGTAATATCAACTATTTGGAGCATGAGATAATTACCACACAATCCATAACATAATTTTTCATTTAACTCACAATTTGTAGCAAGCTCTAGGCGAAGAGACTAAATTATACAAATGAGTACCACTTAGATCAGTGCCACATATCCATTGGGGAGTCAAACTCACAAGAATCTAAAGGTATATGATAGATTCAACACATAACATATGAAATCCCTGATAACATTGCATTATAATCTCACCAGTATGCATTCTAACCCAATACTACTTACCAAATTCCTATACAATACATACCCAGCTATAATTCCATTCAAGCATTTTAATTAATTCCTTGAATTAAAGCTAAAACAGAATCATAACACCACAACAGTGAGATGAATGAAACAACCCTTAGTTATTTTATTCAAAGTTTAAATATGCATGTACAGTGGAGAGACATGAGCTTGAATTTTTCATCTTAACTCAAATGCTAGTACTGTTACACAACATTAAATCCTCATGAATTCAAAACCCTATTAGAGACTGACGCAAAACCTAAATTGTATTTATCTCTAAAAATATTTGTCTTTACAATGTGTTATGTAGCTTCACCTAGACTCGACCAAAAAAATGTCTAACTTGCTAACCCCTACTTTTGGCCTTGAAATCCTTCTTATAGAGAATAAAGGAGCAAACAAGCAACGGTCCAGAAAGTACACCTGTCATTAGTTAAATGAAGCACTTAGCCAGGTAGTAAGTATGTCACCAGCCGAATAAAACACTTGGTGATATTCAAAAATTAATTACAATGGTAATCATCCTAGAAAATTCACCGACCTTTGGAATTCTTCATCAGTTGGTGGAAATATTTGGTACAGATTTAAATTCTAACCATTGACCTTTCAGCTCAACCAAATCATCTGATGGCTATGTTCAAAACAGGTTGAGACAGTCAACAATGTGACAACAAGGGGCCCACGATACCATACACTACGAAGGGAATCCACATGGCAGTTGCCCACGATATCGCAATCCTTCAAAACACTATCGCGAGATGGCGAACAACCGTTGATCTTGAACATCGATGAGCCCGCTCCTTCAACATGGTCATCATTCCTTATTATTAACTATTGAGTAGCTTCTTTTTTAAAATGATAACATCTTCGTCAATCTGAAACATGTGCATCTCACTTGAAATTTAGTAACCCACAACTTAACACATTAAAGTATTCCCTTTATTCTTTCGGATTTCATCAAGTAAGACACATGGCAGTCACCCACAATATCACGATCCTAAAATTTTCAATTGTAGGATGGTGGGAAACCATTGATCTTTATGAAGATTGATTGACGTCATACCAACTGATCTCCTTCAGCCTCACCAAAAAAGGTCCACTTGGCACTCACCCACAATATCGCAATCAATGAAAAGCACCATCGCAGGATGGTGGGCAACGGTAACACAAATTTGATCCCTTAGAAAAGTCCACATGTCGCCCGCTCACGATATCGCAATCAATGAAAAGCACCATCGCGGGATGGTGGGCAACCATTAATCTTGAAGGCAACTTAATCAACGACAGTGCAAATTCGATCCCTTTTGTAAAATAAAATATTCTTTCAAAGGACAAGGGGACTTTACTAGGTGGATGGTAAACGACATAATTTTTTTTTAAAACAATCAAACCAAGGCCAAGCGAGACTTAGGGAAATAAAACCCGTAGATGAAATAAAATTAAAACCAAAGGGACCCAGCCTAAGACGGAACCATGGGACATAAGATGTTTTTTTAAAAACCCTTCCAAAAGGTAACAGCGAAATAGATCTCAACCAAGGCATAAGGTAAACATAAGGGTTTAACATGAAGACAAAGCTAAAACCCATCCCTTAGAAATGTTTAACACCATGAAAGACCAGTGACATAAGGCAAGGCATGAATGCAACATTAGGAACAAAATTTGAAGCTCTATCAGAACCCACAACACTCCAAAAACAAAAACCTCTAAAGTAGAACCACCAATCAAATAGCAAGCATAAGCAAGGGAAGACCAAGAAGAAGCCAAAAGTAGAACAAACCAGCATGAAGAACCACCAAGCCTTCCTATTACATTGAATAGAAACAAAAAGAGACCCCTTCTACACCCATAAATCCTCAAAGAAACCCACACTCTCCAACTGCATGGTAGGCAACCAAAAAAACTAGTCCTTATCCAACAAATAAGGAACCAAACCAAAAGCCATGGAAAGCTTAAGCACCAAACCCCAGCATGTTCTAGAAGCCCCACACTAAACCCCCAAAAAAGGAGGGTCATGAGGAGAAAGAAACTAGGAGGCCGAAAACCAGGAGGTCAGAACCCTCCACCATAGGAAAGTAGAGCCATCATCACCAAACCAAACAAAGCACACCACACAAGCCCAGAGAGAGGTCCAACACTAAGCACGAGCATCCACCAGCCACCACAGACCAGGGATCATCCAACAAACACTAGAGGATGCGACAACCAAAAGCCAAAGAGATAGGCCAAGCACCACCCATACCCCATAAGAGAAAAAAAGGTCCCCATCATAAGCAAAGAGCCACCAACTACCAAGGAAGAACACTTGATTAACAAGCATGTAGAGAGAAGAGGACAAGGCAAAGAAAGTTGTCCTCCAAGACAAATACCTCCACCCAAACTCAAGGCATTATGCCACTACACTGCAATAGTTGAGACCCAGGAAGAAAGAGAGACCTGAATGCAAAGAGCATTCATCAAGATCCCAAACCACATCCCCATCACCATCGCCTTCTCCCTCATCGTCCTCCTCTGCACATTTCAAACCAATGCTCCCGTTGTTGCCGCCTGGGCTCCTGCTCGATGCCATGTAATTATAATACTTATTATTATATATTATATTCTTTAACAAAACTATTAAATACATATATAAAATATTTATTAATACAAATTAAATCATATATAATATAATCATATTTATTATTATATATAATAGTCCATATAGGTTATATTATTATTATATATTATATTCTAGATAATAAAAATTATTATACCTGGTAATTAATATATTTTTATATAGAATAAATGAAATTAATATATAAAAAATTGATAGTTTAATTGATCTTTGGATAGTCTGGAAAAAAGAAAGAGAGATAGAGGAGGAGACAATTCTAGCACTTGCACCTAAAGGAGCATACATTAATATGTTAGAGAGTATGTGCTTATGCATGGATGCACTTCAAATTCTAGTTACACATGACTACATTAAACAATTAATAATAAGTGTTAAATAATGGAATGAAATAAATTTAGACAAATCTAGATTTTTTCTTTAAAGAAATTAAGTATTATTTGATTATGAAATATTTGCTTACAAATTTAAATCATAAGTTAATGCAAATGAATGTTCCCATACAAATGTCAAATCAATATTTATCTAGCTTAAGTTATGTGCTAAGTGAGATTTTGGATGCTTTTACCTGATATTTTAAAGGATTTTACCATTACATTGCAATTGGTTTACCATTAAATGACAACTAAAACTTGTTTTCCAATTACTCAATAGTGGTTCACAGTTGTGAGACTTGTTTCAGGCTCAAATCTCACACTATTTGTAGCCTATCGGCTAATACAAAGAGAGAAACTCAAAAGATAGAGAATGAGATGAATTTAGATAGAGAGAGAGAGAGATGGAGATAGATATTGAAAGAGAGGAATAGATGAAGAGAGAGAACGAGAGAGATATAAGAGATACAAAGGGAGAGAGAGAGAGAGAGAGAAGAGAAACTAAATTTTGATTGATTTTTTCATGTCAACAATCCAAGGATGGCATGTGTCCTTCGGGAGTTATGCTCAAGGTAGCATTTCATTTGATTAAAGATATGATAATTCACCTTTAAGACCTCTTCAATATACCCATTGCATACTTTAGGAGACAACATATAGTGAGAGAGAGAGAGAGAGGGAAAAGGGAGAGGGAGATAGAGATAAGATATGGATAGGTGGAAAGAAAAAAAAGAGAGAAAGAAAGCAAGAGAGAGGGGGGGGAAATGAGACAAAGGAGGATAAAGAA
>VDFB02254038.1:0-10277 GCA_007258455.2 Sequoia sempervirens
TATGATGACAATCTTTGAATATCGCTGCCTTGACCAAATTATTTTGGGCAAAAAGACATGACCTACATCTGGAGACAAAGATCAAGAAAAGTTTGATGAGCAAAATCATGAAGCTGTGATACTCATTAAACTGTCTGTCACTGATGACCACCTCAGGTACCATCTGGCAAATCGGCAAAAGAAATTTGGGATCATTTGAAAGATCTTCATCTAAGTTACCGATTCGTCCCTAGAAGCCCCCGGATATGATACAATTCAAAACAGATTCAGGATACGGTACGGATTCGTACAAGATACGATTTTTTGTCTATGGATACAAGCAGGGTACGAAAAGTGCTCTATGGATACGCCCAGGCTGAATCCGATTCAAACCCGGACCGAATCTGGCTGCTTGAACGCCCAGGCAGCAGAAAAAGTGACGTTTTTTGCATTTTTTTATTATTTTTTTAGTGAAGAAATGTATTTTCTTCTGGTTTGGTATTTCATAGTTTGAATCTGCTATTAAATGGTTTATAAATTCCACTATTTTTATTATGAAAATGCATCCCTACAACTGCCATTATTAATTTTCTTTTTATTATTAAAATGCATATTGGTGCTACTTCTATTCATTAGATTATTTGTTTTTTCTTTAAATATAGAAAACGTTTCAAAATGCAATTCAAAACTTGGGATACAGAAGCCTAGACTGTAGTCTCTTACTATGTGCTTGAAGGCTTCCTGCGTGACTGTGAATAATCAAACATTTTTTCTGAAAATGTGTTTTCTTGGTAGAGCAAGAAAATTATGTACAAAAAATATTTATTGACTACAAACTTACTGTTAATTTTTATAAACAGATTAGAGACACAGAATTTAATTCAAAATTCACACACAATAACACAGCAGATACCCTGGGAAAACTCTCCACTTGACGAAGAAAAACCCAGCAACAATATATCACTTATATATTGAATCTCAACAATGATGATCTCCTTACAAGAGGCCGATATGGAAGCCAAAATATAAGCACCAAATATGATGCAACACAGAAACACAAAGAGACAATTCGCTGATGAAATCTCAGCCTCCAATAATGCCGAACTGAACTTGTATATAAACTCGAACTGCCTTGAGATGAATTCGCACCAAGAATGGATGAAGTGTATTGTATGAACAAGTGAATATGAATCGATGTCAAATGGATTGCAATGAAGGTGTATATATACAAAGTGCAGGGAGAGACGTGACTCTCCAAAAACATCATGTCAGCCTCATCCAAGAGGCATGTCCTTTACAAGCAAGAAGTCGGCCTCCATAAATAATCGCGCCTCTAAGGAAATTGTGCCATTTATATTAAATGAATATTAATCATCTTTTATCAAGTGACGTCTCATTTCATAAAATCGATTCCACCAATTAAATAGCCATAAGGCTATGATTTAATTGTTTTCGATCTGGGCTGGAATGAAGCAACCGACGCTATATACATCAACACTAACTTTAGGGAACTGAAAAGTAATTGAAATCTCACAATTAGGTTTTAAATGGGAGGCATTCTTAAAAAACAAATCAGAGAAACATACAAGCAAAGTTCCTACAAAGGAGACACAAGGAGGTGGGATATTGAGCTAGAGCAGCTTAACTTGGATGCTTCCACAAGTCACTTAGCTGCACTTGATATTGATGATGACTATGAGCCTGAAATAGCTGCTGCGCATGAGAGTGGTAGTGTCAGTGCTTGTGCAAGTGCCACTGATGCTATTTGTGGTTCTACACAAAATGTAGCATCTAATGATGATGATGATGATGCTTTTTTTTATGACCCATATGATTCAAATTGATCAATGATCAATAATTATTAATGGCTGATTGTAAACACTTGAAATTTCTATGTTTGAAGTTTGAACTTTAATTTATAATTCTATATCATGACATTTCAGTATAAAGTGGTGGTGTATTTTTGGTAAGTTATTTGACTATTAATATGGTGGTGTATTCTGAACTTAATTACTGCTCCAAATATATATATATTTCTGATTTTTATATGTTTTTTGTATTAACATACCCAACCCCAAAACAATTTTGACTGAATCCCGTACCAAATTCTTGTACCCGTACCTAAATCCAAAAACAAATCGGTAACTTAGATCTTCATGAAACATCCGACAAAAGCCATGTGTTCTTCCTGAAGAACATGCTTTTTTCCATCATGATGGATGAGAAAACAACTTTGCAGGCGCACTTGAAAAATCAAGGATATCCGTGATTAGCTCGAGGCTATTGGTTGGAAAATGGTGGAAGAAAATATGGTAGTCTTCACTCTGAAAAGCCTACCAAAATCTTACGAGCACTTTATTGAGACCCTCAACATTACTTCAACTAATGTTGATTTGAAGTTTTTAGATCTTTGCACAATTCTTCTCAGCAAAATCGTTGGAAACAACAGTTCAGTAGCGGTGGTAGTTCATCCTCCACAGAGCGGGCATTTCCTACCAAGACCATTCAAAAGAATAAGGGAAAAAATCAGCCCTCTCAGCAAACCAGTCAAGCACAATCTTCAAATTCTTCCAAAAAGAAGAATGTTCAAAGTAATTATTGCCACAAGTATGGTCACATGAAGAAAGATTGTTGGAAACGCTTGGCTTCTGAACAGAACAAGCAAGAAGAGTCCAAACCTAAAGCCCATGTTGCAAAGCACACTGAGTAGAAGGAATCTGTGTTCCATGCTTTTATGGCCAAGAGTCCTGGAGATCCTGTTAAATCCTCTGCCTAGTATATTGATTCAAGTGCTTTTCGACATTTCACTCATCACCGAGATTGGTTCATTGGGTACATGCCCTTCAGAGACTCTATTATCTTTGGAGGAGGTGAGGAGTATATTATTGTCAGAAAGGGCAACATGCAGATTCATTCTGGAGGGAGAAATTTAATTTTTCTCGATGTATACTTTGTACCTGGCATGGAGTTGAACTTACTTTCAGTTAGTCAGATCATGACTTGCTCTCCTCAGTTAGATATTGTTTTCACCATGCACACATGCAGCATTGTTGATAGAAAGACTCTCACTACGGTCGTTCAGGGACTTGAGGATCATGGTCTATATAGACTTGTTGATTCTGGTGATTCTCAAGAGCACGCTATGGCAGCCAAGAGTACTTCAATCAGCAACCTTTGGCATCAGCATTATGGGCACCTGAACATGCAATATCTTTCTCAATTATCTCGAGGTGATCTAGTTGGTGGCCTACCTGCGATTCAGACTCAGAATCATGGAGTATGTGAGGCTTGTCACGCTGGAAAGCAACACCAAACTCCATTGTCAAATGGTAACTAATGGCGAGTTTCCAAGGTATTATAGTTGGTTCACGTTGATTTATGTGGCCCAATGAGTACTTCGGTTACTAGTTACAGGTATTTTTTATTATTTTTTGATGATTTCAGCAGAAAAATGTGGGTGTATTTTTTGAAAAACAAATCAGATGTGTTTGGTATATTTGAGCAGTATAAGGCCTCAGTTGAAAAAGAATCTAGTTCTCCAATAGTTACTCTTAGGTCTGATAATGGGGTGGAGTTTTTTTCTTCTAACTTCTCCAATTTTTGTGGTACACATGGCATTAAGCGCCAACTTACCACACCTTACACCCCTCAACAAAATGGTAACGTAGAATGTAGAAATCGCACCATTACTGAAATGGCTCATTCTATGTTGGAGCATAGACATGTTCCTAAGAAATTCTGGGCTAAAGCAGTTTATACTGCAGTCTACCTTCTGAACCGGTCTCCTACTCATGCAGTTAAGAAGATGACTCCTAAAGAAACTTGGTCTAGACGAAATCCTCAAATGTAGAAACCCTAGTTTCTCTGTTTTCTCTGTATCTGACCTTTTTTCTGATTTTTTTGAAGGTTTTTGGTTTTTTGATTGTTTTTGTGGTTTTTGCATAAAATAAAGAAATTGCGATTTTGCTTGTAAATGATAATAAATTCCAATAAAATAATATACCTCTGAAAACTACAGGATCTATAGCAAATACCAATGCTTGACTATTATTCAATCTTCTGGAATGATTACAATAAATACCCAGTTACATGCAACATAAAAAGCAATGGTTTTATTTGAAAACCTGGAAATTGCAGCAATAAATGAGATGGTACGGCTGCAGCAAATTCTTCTTTTCCCTCCTGTCAGATGTATGCAAACTGCTCCAGATATGTGGGCGCCTCCTGTGATGAAGATATAATGCCAATATGGAAGGCGTTTCTCCTCAAGGCAAAAGTACGGCTCAATAGAAGGTAGTACGGCCTGCAGCAAGGTACGGCCAGGTACAGCAGCAAACAAATTAAAATGTACGGCCTCTTCTGGAATCTCTGGATATGAAGAATATATGCGCCTAGATTGCAAGATGTCTTCCGGATAAAGAACTCTCTGCAAAACCTCTGAATATAGAATGATCTGTGAAGTTCAATGATTTCCTCTGGATGAAGAAACCTCTGTGCTGGCAATAAATCAGGTGTTATTTCTCACCCTCTGAACTGCTTCCAATGGAGATGGCTCGTTCCCCAAGGAATTCGAGACTGAAACCCTAAAGCTTCTTGCTCAGACCAAACTTGATCAATTTCCAAAATCAATAATCACACAATGGCTCCAATTCCAAGGCAAATGCACTATAACCCTCAAAAGTGCGAATTCCTTAAAGATAGGGAATCATTAAAATTCGAACTTTTAATTCTTTTAATATTTCAATAGTCTTCAGTGTAATTTTTGATTAAAAATATAATTGCCAATTGGCCCCTTCTGATGATGGCGACCCCCTCAACAGAAATCACTTAAGTTATAATTAAATATTATAACTTTATATTATAATCTCCAATTAATTAATATTTAATTAATTTAATTAAATATTAATCTCTCTCTCATTAATCATCCGATGCCTGATCCGTCTGAAGCTGACGAACACTGAAGTGATTCTGAACACTGCCAAATCCATACTGCTAAAAATAGCAGGGGTCCCACGCTGACTGCCAAGAACTGCTAAAAATAGCAACTTCTGCAAGAAATGTCCGAATGAGCCCGAACGAAAGCCAAATGATCAAATTCTGCCAACAGAAGCTGAGCCAAGCTCCAAAGTGACCCTCTATCCAGTCTATCAGCCTACGAGGGTCGTATGATACGCTAATCCTGTGCTCCGAGAGATGTCACTGAGAAGGGGACATGACATAAAATCAGCCACTTAAAAGTTTTTGGCTCTACTGCTCATGTCTAGATTCTAGATGCTAAGCGCACTAAACTGGATTCCAAAATCCAAAAACTCATGTTCACTGGTTACAGTGAGAATCATATGGCATACAGACTGATTGATGTAGATACATATTGTCTAATATTCAGTCGTGATGTTGTGGTTGATGAAACTACTGGGCCTTTCTTTTTGTCTTCTACTTCTGTGAATCCTAAGGAATAGACTCTGAATGCTTATGAATTGGGTGTTTGTCTTCCCCTGAGTCCACCTGATGGGAGGGATTCTATAGTTGAGCAACCACCTCAGCAAAATGTTCCACCACCCACCCCTCTTCAAGATAATCTGGATCCTGATCCAATTGATTCTGTACCGACCACAACTGGTGATGTTGTTCCTCTTGTTTCAAATATCGATACTTCTACTCTTCGGCCTAAATATGCTAAAACCATTAGTGATCTTCATGATGATGAATTGATCGAGGGTAGAACTGCTCAAAAAAAGAGCAAGCAACAGAATACTGTTAATTTTGCTCTCATGCCCAATCTACACAGCATCTCCGAGCCTCAGTCATATTCGAAGGCTAAAGGCATACCTGAGTAGGAATAGGCTATGGAAGCTGAACATAATAGCCTTCTGAAGAATAACACTTGGATCCTTTCTGATCTTCCACCTGGGAAGAAACCAATTGGCTGCAAATGGGTGTATAAAGTTAAGTGCAAGGCTGACGGAACCCTTGACAAGTATAAGGCTTGGTTAGTAGCCAAAGGGTCCTCACAGACAGAGGGCATTGATTATGAGGAGACTTTTGCTCCTACAGCCAAAATGAGTACTATTCGGCTTGTCCTCGCTACAGCAACCCAGTTTGGTTGGAAAGTCCATTAAATGGACGTCAAGAGTGTTTTTCTCAATGGTGATCTACAGGAAAAATTATATATGACAGCCTCCCGGTTTCAAGGCTCCTAGTAAAAAACATCAAGTTTGCAGACTCGTGAAAGCACTATATGGCCTTAAATAGGCACCACGGGCATGGTACATGAAAATTGATAAGTACCTTACTAATCATGGTTTTCAGAGGAGCCCTTCTGATTCAAATTTGTATGTCAAATAGTCTGGTGATGATATTCTTGTGCTTGTGTTCTATGTTGATGACCTTATCATTACTGACAGCTCAGAACATTTGATTGAGGAGATAAAACACAATCTCAGTCAATCATTTGACATGACCGATTTGGGACTTCTTCGTTATTGTCTTGGTGTTGAGGTTTGGCAGACAGCTGACAGCATCTTCATTTCTCAGTCCAAGTATGCTCACAGTTTGTTTGATAAGTTTAGAATGACTGATTGCAAACCTACATCAACACCTATGGAGAAAGGGATCAAACTATCAGCAAAATCAAATTCGCCTATGGAAAATGAATCCACATTCGGGCAACTAGTAGGCAGCCTCATTTATCTCACTACTACTACACCTGATATCAATTTTGCAGTGAGCTACATCTCTCACTTCATGATAGCCCCTAAAGCATAACATTGGGTTGCAACAAAGAGTGTGCTGAGATATGTGAAAGGCACTTCCGACTTTGGCATTTTGTATGGAAACTGCAAAGATCCTAAGCTGATTGGCTATACAAACTCAGATTGGGCAGGTTTTGTTGATGACAAAAAGTCTACCTCAGGGTATGTATTCAATTTGGGTATAGGTGCAGTTACATGGACCAGCAAGAAGCAACAGGGGGTGGCTCTTTCCTCGACTGAAGCTGAATATCGGCAAACTGTTAAAGCAGCTTGTGAGGCGGTTTGGCTTCAAAGGGTGCATACTAACATGCAAATGTCTCAAGCAAGGCCTTCCCCCTTGCACTGTGACAATCAAGGGGTGTTGAAACTCACCAAAAATCCAGTCTTCCATGAAAGTTCAAAGCATGTTGAACTTCACTATCATTCCATCCACTAGCTGGTCGAAGATGAATCAATATATTGCAGTATGTTCCGACAGAGGATCGACTACAAATATTCTCACCAAGTCTCTGACCCTGGATAAGTTTGTCAAATTTACCATTAAGGGAGGGTATTAAAATAATATTTAGTTATTGATTAATGGTCAATATCTTGTAAATATTGTAAACTTGTTGTTTAGATTTGTTTCTATTATTTTTTCTTCGATCCTATTTCTTTTTAGAAACTTTGTAAATTAGAAACATCTGTTTGTAAATCTATAAGAAGAGTATTCCTCTCTTCATTTTAATATCAAATATTTTCAAATCAATCTGTTTCACTTGCATGGAACAAAAGTAAGCAAGCAATCCAAACACACATGAGGATTTACCCGACAGAAAACCAATGTGGGAAAACTTCAGAGCCAAGTTATGCTTCCTCATATCTGCTATCCTCTTGCAAGTTCTTGCAAGCCAATTACTCCATTTGAGCCTTTCCATGCTTTGTAGCTTTTGCTAGCACATCTACAATGCCTTCCTAGTGTGCATTGTTATGGATTACTTGCTTATTCAACATGCTTGACCACTGCTGCTGCTTTTCTGGTCATCTAATATCTAAAGAACTCCCTTAGATCAGTCTTTGCAATGCTCAAGTCTTCTTCAACAGCCTCTCCTTAGCCCCTTGGGGATATATTTATGCTAAAAGATTTGTACATAAATGATATAGAGAACTTTAATGCCCTTCACATGTAAAGAGAACAAAAGATCCAATTCAACTTCCCATTGGACACTCAGTTTGGCTATTTTGTGCTGCCTGGAATAGATTTGTAACAAGGCAAACTCGTCTTGGTAACCTGTCCTATGATGTAAAATTTCTACAATTGTCTCTACGGTTTCCAATAGAACCAAAATTGTCACTGATGTTTTGAAAAATGTAGCTCAGTGATGTATAAATTATTTCTGAGCCACAATACACCTATTTCCCTTGATTTTCATCTGATTTGGCATCTATA
The DNA here is from genome assembly GCA_007258455.2 of Sequoia sempervirens. Lineage (NCBI taxonomy): Eukaryota > Viridiplantae > Streptophyta > Pinopsida > Cupressales > Cupressaceae > Sequoia > Sequoia sempervirens. The sequence continues at coordinate 8,161 of VDFB02254038.1, forward strand.
CCTTTCCCAGTTCTATCTTATTGAGGTTAAAAACATGTTTAATGTCTTTTTTAGTAATATAAACTAGGACTATAGCTTATCATCTCAATCAGCTAAACCATTATGATTTTTCCAAGATTGAATTCAGAAAAGCTATTGTTGAGGCTCTTGAGTTTGTTGAGGCAGCCAACAAGAAGTCAAGAAGGAAACAAGCAAAGGAACTCTAGGAAATTCAACAGCTTGACCAAGATCTAAAGGAAGAAGCAAGAGAAGATGCTAAAATGCTGGACTTGGAGAAGCATGTGGCTGAGTTGCAAACTTACTTCATAACTAGGATAACATGGCAAGTAATGACCTTACCAAAGCCCTCCATTGTAAACCCCTATAACTCAGACCAATAACAATAAGGTGGCAAGACTCAAGGCCAGATTGACAAGTTGAATAATGAGCTGGATAAATAGTACCAGGCCTTGCTACTTGACATGGTCGAACCCAAGTGCAAAAGGCAGAGGAAATATCCAAAAAAAACTAAGAAACTGTGAAAAATTGAAGTGTGTAGAAAGGACAGTCTAGAAATCAAAACAAATTCTGACTCCTACCAATGAAGTATAGAGAAGCAGGATCTACTAAGACAACCACAAAAAGATAAGATCAAGCTTATTGTAGATGAGGAAATCAAGGAGAAGGGTGGAGATTCTCCAAATAAGCTAGCCATTTTTTGGCCAATAAAGTTGATTTAGGAATGTCAAGATATTATGCCAAAATAGGATTTAATAATGTAAAGAATTGTCATTCAGTCACTCCAAACTGTCCAACAATTGTGCAGTGATGGCTTGCTCCACAATTCACACAACATAGCAGTGTAAAGAAGATTGAAAGAGGGCAGCATATAAAACTTAAAAAGTATTGCTGGATCCATAGTTTAACAACTCAGCGAGTAATCGCAAGATTTTCACAGCACCAAGTTTTTTCAAGTTTAACTCACCAAGTTATTAGGCATAGTCTTTGGCAAGCTTTCATGAGTTACGTGGCAAGTTAATGGCAAGTACTCAATAAGTATAAGTGAAAACCTTGCAACATGTAGGAATGATGTAGCAAAAACATTGAGAAAATGTGATTTTCACAATCCAAAAACATGGTTTTTTCCTTTCAAAAATTATGAAATACTGCCCCTCAAACCCACTGGGGGCACTGCTCCTAGACCCCAACCAAACTCAATTGATGCATTTTTTTATTCTACTTTGCATCAAAATTATATTTTTTAAAGAAACTTAAGTATTTTTGAAGTTATCAAGTTTTGCCAAATCAGAAATTTTTTGGTCTGTTGAGTATGAATATGAGAACTATGGCTGGATCAACCCAGCAGAGAATAAAAGTTGATGCACCATGAAATGTATAAAGTGTAATCAGATATTTTGAGGGGCCTTTGAGAAAGTTGTGCCATTGAAGATTGGAATGTAAAGCTTTGTTGGCAATAATGAGTACAATAATGAACACCATTATTGAGCTCCTTGGTGCTAAAACATGTAGCTCATTTTCTAATTTCCATGCAACTACTATGTTGAGTAACCTATAGGGTTTCAAATTTTGCACATCCAATCGCCATTAGAGCAGCTTCAATTCTTGCAGTCAAAAATCGCTCCTCCATTTTCCAATGACAAGGTTTTGGTTGCTTCATTTTCAGCACTACTTCAATTAGACATTGTCCCTCTACCTAATGTACCTCTTGTTCCTAATTCAAACCTTTCACCAATACAACTTTTAGAAGAAGTATCAACCATAGAGAGGGGAATTACAAGGCTTGCTGTAAGTAATTATGAATGGATTGATACATCTTTAATCAAAAGAAGAAGAATAATGATTACACAAACTCTTAATTTGAGTATTGTGTCTAGTTTTCTTAAAGATGAGTAAACAAAGAAAGCTAAAAGTCAAACAAGGTTGATAAAACATTATTAATAGCATAGCATTGCTAAAACAACTATTACTCTGTCAAATAAAAGTAGTCAAGATGTGCAAAGTTGTTGATTTTCAGGTTGTAAAGACAGATTTGGGCTCAAGTACTTGTTAAGGAGATGTCAACATGTTGGAAATTGTCATCGAAAATACCAAAAGAAGGATAATAAAAGATAGTGAAG
>VDFB02254039.1:0-25536 GCA_007258455.2 Sequoia sempervirens
TCCAAAGCCATCTCCCTTAATAATCGATCCCAATTTACTATCGGCCGTGCTTTTTATCAACATCCTGTGCGCATGAAAGATGGTGGGTTTCTGAATTCAACTTTGTCTTTCAGCACAAGTTTTGTGTTCAAAGTTATAAACCCCAATTCATGCAGCGGGCATGGACTGGCGTTTCTAATGACGCCCCACAAATCTCCAGAGGGATTTCTATCAGCCCAGTACCTTGGATTGATCAGCAATCTTTCAAGCATGGGAAAGGCCTCTAATCATCTCTTTGCGGTCGAGTTCGACACCGTACGGAACATAGAATTTGGGGACATTAACGGCAATCATGTTGGTGTTGATCTGAACGGCCTCACATCTGTAAAATCTGAGACTGCAGGCTACTGGATTAACAAAAGCAAGCTCCAATATTTGGATCTCGACGACGGACTAAATATTCAAGCCTGGATTGATTATGACCACCTTCTAAACGAGCTCAAAGTGACCATTGTAGACGCCTGTTCAAATCGCCCAGAGAAACCACTGATATATCTGAAAAATATGTCTCTATCCAACATATGTGAAGAAGAAATGTACGTTGGTTTCTCAGCAGCTACAGGAAACCTTGTTGAAGAGAATTACATAGTTGCCTGGAGCTTTACTACAAACGGAGGCGCCTCGTTCATGAATTTGGAGCTATGTGCACAGAGCAAATCCAAGAGCTCAAATTTCAGATTGATAGCTGGCATTACCACAGGTTGCGCCGTCGTCCTCCTGGTGGTGGTGGCAGCATCAGTTGTGCGGTGGAAAAGAAATCAGTACAGAGATATAATTGAAGACTGGGAGATGGAGTACTGGCCTCACCGATTTAACTACAAAGACCTACATATTGCAACAAACGGTTTCAGAGACGAGGAATTTTGGGCTCCGGAGGCTTCGGTAAGGTCTACAGAGGAGTCCTTCCCACAAACGGTCTCGAAGTAGCGGTGAAATGCATCCTTAGAGAAACCGAGGAAGGGATGAAGGAATTCATAGCAGAGATCTCCAGTCTCGGTCGCCTTCAACATCGAAACCTTGTGCAGATCAGAGGCTTCTGCAGGCGAGTAAAGCAGCTATTCATAATTTATGACTACATGCCAAATGGGAGCCTAGACAAGATGATATTTGAAAATTCAAAGACAGTGCTCGAATGGGATCACAGGTACAAAATTCTGAGAGATGTCGCTGCGGGTTTGCTGTATCTTCACGAAGAGTGGGAGCAATGTGTAGTGCACAGAGACATCAAGTCCAGCAACGTTTTGCTGGACTCAGAGCTCAATGGGAAGCTTGGAGATTTCGGGCTTGCACGTCTGCACGAGCATAACGAAAACTCGCAGACTACTCGTGTGGTGGGAACGCTGGAGTACATTGCGCCGGAGCTCATACACACAGGAAAAGCCAGCCCAGCTACAGATGTGTACAGCTTTGGTATTTTTCTGTTGGAGGTTGCATGCGGAAGGAGACCTGTTGATCCCTCTCTCCAACCTGAGCAAATAGTTATGGTGGACTGGATGAGAAAGCTGTATTCCACAGGCACTCTCATGGATGCAGCCGACCTGAATCTTAGTGGGCAGTATGTTGAAGCTGAGATGGAGAGAGTGCTCAAACTGGGGCTGCTCTGTTCTAATCCACAGCCAGAAGGCAGGGTTGGCATGGGTCAAGCTCTGAAAATACTTGAAGAGGAGGCTCCAATACCAGGTTTTGACTCTCCATTTTATTTGGGGATGAGTTCACCCAACGCTACTTTGAAGTCTCCTCCTCCATATTGCAGTAGCAGCACAGCTGCTTCCACTTCCAAGTCTCTTGACGGAAGATAGACTCTGCACAATCAGGGTAAAACATCAACCTTGTAAAACTTCTTTCTTGACTGTGCTTCTGTGTATGAGATGGCTCTTGGTGTGTTGTGCTGTTGCTGCTGTACAGTGTCTGTATACTCTTCATGTTAGAAATCCACCTTCTGGATGAAAGCATTTGTACTGTTTTTGGATGCAATCGGTAACTATGGCTTTTAATTAGCAGCATTTGTTTGCTCAGTTAGAAATCGTTCGCTTTACATCTAATATCATAATTCGTTACTGTAATCCCAAGCTGACCGTATACCTGGTTATTTAGAACCCAATCAAAATAAAATTTATGTCCAATTTTTTTTTGCAAATATAATATATCTATGGCTCATCTTCCCTTATTTCATTGACTTCCAAGTGTGCTACCAAGTGTATCTGGCAAGCCATGTAAAGTGTTCACTTTTCATTAGATTTGGAGGATATTCATGGTGGTGAGTGTAAAATTTTGAGATATTTGTAGAATATATATATATATATTTTATGAATAAGTGTTAGTATTTTTATTAGAGAACAAAAGTATACATATTCACAAAAAAAAAAGGGTGGATATGAAATAACATCTCAAGAATCTATGCAGGGAAAAACCTAGATCAAACAACAATTCATAAACTGAAAGGTCGCTAAACAACAAGAGCTATAGCAGGAGGTGGAGATAGCGGGTCCCTATCACGTAGGCCTATCCCATACATTAGCAAGGTTTGAAGTGATGTTAGGGGAGTCCCACTCCTCATCATCTTTATCTCTATCTTCTTTGCAGGTCCGAGAAATTGTCAATGCTAGCTGACAAACTTTGTTGGAATCAAACCATTTGGAATTATCAGTAGACGGCCACCCAAAAGCAGCACCAGAAGGCCACCCAAAAGCACCCCCAAAAGGCCACCCAAGAGTACAGCCCTAAGAGGGAGGTGAGGTCGAGTACTGTTGAATAGACCACAACACACTCCTATGACCCCTATCCCTCTGGTGAGTCGAGGGAGAAACATAGGGCCAAGCATCTTGATTACTATGAGTCAAGATACTCCTACCTCTCCAATGCCCATGAGAAGGCGAGTGCCCTCGGGAAGAGGAAGACGACAAAGGAACTCTAGCCATAGAATAAGGAGCATTGCCCCAATGATCAAGTAATTCCTAAAAGTGAGCTACCTCTAGGACAACCTTGTTGGCTTGCACATGGATCTATAACAACACATTAGAATAGATAATATATTTTAATAATATTTAATTATGATAAATTTTACTTATTATGTAACAAAATCTATCTTTATTGAAATAGTAGTTATAATATAGTAAGTCTAAATTAGATCTATTTATACAAAATATTGTAATATTGAAATTATATTTTATTGTAATGATAAAAATCATATATTTATACTTTTATGTTTTGTTTTTATGCAATAACAAGTTTATAATTGACATATACTTGTGTTGTTTTAAACATAGTTCATGATCTTATCTTAGCATATCTTCATCATTATCCATTTATAAGACCTTGCTTTGATTTTGATATTTTTTATTGACCATCTTAGTTTAGTTTTGCAAGTGCAAATTTGTGAAGTAGACAATCAAGATCAACAATCTTCAACACCAAATAGCCTTCCACACACAAGAGAGAAACGCTGATAAAAGATGTTATTTTACCAATCAAGAATACAAGCATGGATACAATATTCACAAGATGTCCAAGATGCATAATGTGCAAGGTGAAACCTAGGAAGGCAAAGGATCAAGAAAAATGTCATAATCATATACAATGAAACACAAAGATATAAGTATCCTAATTGTACTCTAGAAGCTACCTAAGCAAACTTAAGAACTAGGTGTGAATAGGTCCTAAAAGAAAACCAATTACAGAATAAACCTTTTCACACCAACACACCCCCTTAAGTGCAACTTAGGGAGTGTAACCACAAAAATTGTATGCCCTTGGAAATGGTACAATTTCTCTTAATTTGGGAATAATTAATGATAATTTGGACTTGATACCGCCTTGATCTAGTGTTGTGATGAGTTTTACACATCCACATTAGGTTTTGGGCCCTTTTAAAGCTAAATAAGCTTAAATTTTCTTTAATTTAGTTTTGTAAAGTGTATTTATTTACACCTTCACATTGAATTTTGGGCCCTCTTGCATTTATAACCTTTATATCATCATCAATGGGCCTTTAGGGCCCTTTATTATGCATCTTGAGGCATATTTTAATAGAAATCCCAACATAGACCTCAAATAAACTTAATTTCTTCACTCCTAACATTTTCTCTCTCTAAAAAGGCCTTGTGGGACCCATATGCCACCTTAGGCATACGAGTCCCACATGTGGGACCCGTACGCCACAAAATGGCGTATGAGTCCCATTTGGTTCCTTTTTTTGAGTTTTGAGTAGGAAATTAGGGTTTTAAACTCAAATTTCTTGAATGTCGACCTTTGGGATCAAATAAATTGTCATTTGGATGTAATACCTATATAAACAAGGTCTCAAATCATTATTTCACCTAAGCAAGATTAAGCATTCATGACATCAAGTCAAGCACTCAAGAGTTATGTTGACATACCCAAGAGCCTATGCTGCAAGCCAAAACAACCAAACAATGAGAAGCAACCAGAAAGGAGCAATTTCACCATTGATGTGAATGAGATGATCTAAAATGTACAAAGGGCCCTGTATAAATAAGCAGGGAAAAATTCAAGAAAAATGTAGAGAAGCTGGAGAAGAGATCATGGGAAACATGCTTGCAGCAGGTGACCGCCCAAAGTGAATGCTCCAGACCAAGAAAAATAAATGCACACCTATAGTTATAAATTCCAAGTTGGACTTAAGAAGATGCATGATGAAAAATGTGCATGCTAACACCCCCCTTTAAGTGCAACTTAGGTAGAAATATGTAGGAGATACAAAGAGTGAATGAAAAAAGCAATATGAGATGCATTATGGGTCTCGGCAATAAAGCCTTGTTAGGTACCCATGTACAACTATAATGCAATGCAATGCAAATATCTCATAATTGGAAAAAAGGAGAAAAAACCTAAAGGAGAAAAAATCCTCTCCAAAAGAGAGAACAAAACAAAAGTGAAAGGAAGGAGGACTACTCAAGACCACCCAAGGACAACTTCCTTCACCCCTAACATCGATCACAACTGAAGGTAGTGAGGAGATTCCAAAGGTTTAGTGAAGATGTCTGCAACCTGCTACTCCATAGGAAAATACTCCAAAGCAAGAGCATCATCCTGAATGAGTTGCCAAATGAAGTGCATGTGGATCTCAATATCCTTAGTGCATTGATGCTCCACTAGGTTACGAGAAATATGAATGGCACTCTATTATCACACCAAAGAATAGTGGGATGATCAAGAGGAAAGCCAAACTCAAATATCAACTATCGAAGCCAAAGAACCTCTTGACTAGCCAAGATAGCTCCTCGATTCTCAGCCTCAGTTGATGATAATGCAATATCAGTTTGCTTCTTGCAAGACCAAGCAACTAGACCAAAACCATGACAGAAAAAAAGGCCAAAAGTAGACTTTCTATCACCAACATCACTGGTCCAATCTGAGTTAGTGAAGCCCACAATCTTAGTAGCATCTGATGTGCAGTGAATGCCAAACTATGTAGTGCCCTGAATGTACCGTAAGATACACTTGGTTGCCTTCCAATGACTCTCATGAGGATTTTGAGAGAAACAGGAGACAAGACCAATTGCAAAGGAAATATCAGGACAACTATGTGTTAAGTACAAGAGGATGCCAAACAATTACCAATACAAAGTAGCATCGATGGCTGGAGTAGTGCAATTGGTGGGAAAAAAAACATCTGACTGTTCAAAAAGGAGTAGGGGATGGCTTGCAATCATCCATTCCAAACCTCTGAAGCAAATCAAGAGCATACTTCTGCTGGAAGATAGAAATACTAACAAAAGACTGATGGATTTGAAAACCAAGGAAGTAATATAACAAACCAAGATCTCTCATATCAAAATGCCCCATCAAAGCTCGCTTAGTATCCTCAATCATGGCAGGAGAACTCCTCGTGAGAATCAAGTCATCCACATAAAAAACAAGAATGAGATCCCCCCCATGCCTTTGAATGTAAACTATAGGATCAGAGTGACATCTAGTGAATCTAGAAGCAAGCAAGAAACTATCCATCTTCTCATACCAAGCTCTCAGAGCCTATTTGAGACCATACAATGAACATCAAAGCCTACAAACAAGTGAAGGGTCTTGGACAAAGCCAGGTGGTTGCTCCATAAAGATATCCTCATGAAGATCACCAGGAAAGAAAGCACTCTTCACATCCATTTGATACACTAATCATCACTGAGATGCATTAATAGAAAGCACAAGGCATATGGAATCCATCTTTGCAATAGGAGCAAAGGTCTCAAAATAGTCAATACCCTCAACCTGAGAAAAACCCTTAGCCACTAGACAAGTCTTATACTTATCAATAGAACCATCAATTGCAAACATGGTATGATACACCCACTTGCACTGAACTAACTTTCTTCCCTTAGGAAGAGGAACCAAATCCCAAGTATGATTCTTCATCAAGGAAGAATACTCCTCTATCATAGCATTATCCCATTCTGAAACACCTGAAGCATCCAAAAAATTTTGAGGATCAATAGAAACTACATGATTCAAAAGGTTGATACCTGAAGTGTGGGAATGAGTGCAATGTGTAGTTGTGGGATAACCTACAAGAGAACAAACATCCTCAATAAGTGTACAATCCCATAAAGTTCAACGGGATGCAGGTGGAGGAGAAGGAGAAGATGGAGTAATATCAAGAACAAGATCTATACCATCATCAGGAACAACATCATTACAAGCATCATCATCATCATCCTCTGGAAGCTCAACATCCTCTAAAGAAGAACTAGGAAGAAGAGAGGGAGAGGCTTGTGATGGAGAATCCTTCAGAGTGAAAGACTCATCAAATTGAACATCACGATGAAAATGAACCTCTCGAGTGACAAGATCAAACAATCAATAACCATTCACATCCTTACAATAGCCAACAAAAATGAACTGCTAGCTTTTCTTCTCCATTGCCTTATGCCTAACATTTGGAATGAATGTCCATGCATCACTCCCAAATACTCTAAAGTAGGAAACCTTGGGCTTGACATGAGACCAAGCCTCCTCTGGATTCATATGCCATACTGCCTTTTGGGGCATATGGTTCTAAACGTAGTTGGCACTATTGATAGCCTTTGCCCAAAATGCAAGAGCCATGGATCTAGACTGTAGCATACAACTGGCCTTATTCTTCCACTTGGCTACACCATTCTGCTGAGGAGTGTATGGCACTATGGGCTGATGAAGAATACCCTTAGTATGACATAATTTTTGAAATGCTTGATTGACATACTCCCCCCATTATCTATGTGAATCTTCTGAAGGGAATGTCCTGATTGCTTCTCCACAAATGCAAGGAAGGTCATGAAATGTCTAAGAACCTAATCTTTTTACTTCAAAAATTACACCCAAATGCGCCTAGAAAAATCATCAATGAAGGTGAGCACATACTTGACCCCTAAAAAAGGAGTGGAGAATGACATGAGGTCACTATGCACCAACTCAGGGGATGTTGAAGCACATGTGGCCATACCCTTAGGGAAAGGATCCCTATGATGCTTTCCAAGCACACAACCTTGACAAACTCCATATGAACAAGAGATCTGAGGTAGACCAATTACCAAATTTTGTGTGTTCATATTCTAAAGATATCTATAATTTAGGTGCCCAAACCGTTTGTTCCAAAGCTTGCTCATAGAATTTGCATGAGCAATAAGGGATGATCCTGATGAAGACTCAAATCCATCAAACTTATACAAACGAGCCACATGATCAATTGTTCTTATAGCAATGACCTTCTCAAGATCCTGCTATGAATGGGCAAAAATAAGTGTTGGAAAATGAGCAGCAAGCAAAAGAGTGCAACCAACAAATATAAACACCTTACACCTCAAGATTGGGAAATCATTTAACTTAACAAAACAAAATAGAACATTTTACCTTGTTGAGTTGTCCTTTGGTTGGCCCTTTGATTTTTGATGTAGTGTATGCTCCTTTGATGGCAAGAGATGCAAATGTGGGATGCAAGATGAATGGAAAATAGGTGATAATGGATGCAAATGCAAGTATTTGGCTAAGTGTAGCTCAAGAGAAAATTTGCAAGAGTTTGGCTAGCATAATGATCTCCCCTTAAAATGAGAGAAAAGAGGGGTAATTTATAGAGAATTTTGAATTCTCTAGGGAAATGGAAAGTTGAGATTAAACCAACATGGCCAAGATGTAGGGCTATGGTGAGTTGAGAACTCACAAGCCCTCACATCTTGACATGTGGCATGTAAAGTGGCTTGAGAAAGATGATGTGCAAATGAGTTGGAAGGAGAGTACATGACATGGAGGTACTACATAGTACCTCAGAATTTAGATAAGATCTCCTCATAAAGGAGGTCCTTGTCCCCATGTGGGTGAGAGGACATGTGAGGAATTAAAAATTCCTCAAATATCCACATGGGAATAAGAGAAAGAATTTAAAAATCTTTGGAATGCATTGGGGGATTAAATGTGAATTAAAAATTCACATGGGGAATGAAGTTCCTTCTCCAAAAGGAGAAAGCCTTTAGTAAGGTTGACTTAGGACACATTCCATAAATGACATGGGGATTAGGTTGACCTAATTAAGTGATTAAGGTTGTGCAAGTACTTGATTAGACAAATTAATGACATATTAGAGGCAAGTGGGAAATTATGAAGGATGTGACCCTAATGATTATTAGGGGTGTGCATATCTTAACCATAAATTAATTATGATTAGAAGAGGGTTAAGAGGGATTAGAGACCAATTTGCAAAAGTTGGAGGATGTGACAATGAGAAAGAAAGTGAGGAATTAAAAATAAATTTAAATTCCAAGAGGTAATATGACTAAATTAAATAAAGTGATATATTTATTTTAGAGAAGAAAGAGGGGAACAAGTATTTATTGAATTAAATACTTTGGAAACCTTATGTAGGACACAAAATATTAATTAAATGAATGATTTAATTAATACCAACAAAGAGGATGAAGTAGATGAGCAAAGGGATGATTAAGGAGATGTCTTTGACCATATGGAAGTGGTCAAATTTAGATGTCTACATTTTTCCCCTCTTCGAAACACTATTAGGATAATAGGGTTTCGAAGAAAATAAAATATAGATGACTCTATAGAGGAAGTGATCAGAAAAGAGGTGCCTCAGCATGGGAGAGTTTGTATGAGCTAGCCAAATGGAGGGAAATTAAAGGGGATGCCCCAGTCTCAGAAGAGAAGGCTTATGATGGAAGATTGGGAGAGAATGGTAAGGTATGCCCCCTCGAGAAGACAAATGGGGAAGAAAAAGGGGTCTGGGCAACTTCTTGAAAGTAAGGAGTGGTATATGTCATTGGAAAGAGGACGAGAAATATAGAAAATTGGCATTTGAATGAAGTCAAACAGGTATACAATGTGCAAATGGCGGCCCCAGGAATATAGAGGGTGAATCTTGCCAATCAAGTCGAAACCCTATTGAGAGAAGGGCCATGGTGCTAGGAGGGGCTAAAGGTCCTATGCTGGAGCATCAATCAAATCTACATGTTGTTGGCAAGGAAGACATTTCTTCACCAATTCACAAGCATCATGCTCTAATGTAGGCCAATAATATCTAGCTCGGAGAATCCTTTTGGCCAAAGCCATACCATTTGAATGAGCCCCACAAACACCACTATGTACCTCCATTCTAAGTGCAGTATAGGATTCAATCTCATTCAGACATCTAACTTGGAGGATTCCACCGTACCCATGATGATAAAGCGTATCACCGACGATAATGTATCGGGAAGAGCGGTGAACGAAGGATTTGCATTGATTGCATATAAGATCTGGGGGGAGAATATTATCATGTAGATATGTATATATGTCTTGGTACCATGGAGAAGTGGGACCCACAATGTCGCACACCATGTCAGTCTCAAGGATATCATACACTAGGATTAAAATTTGTTCCACAAGGAACTCACACTCTATTCGATCTTTAGGCATGTCAATCAGGGAGCCAATAGTAGCCATTGCATTAGCTACTTTGTTATGTGCTCTGGGAATTTGGTCAAATTGTATGAAGGTGAAATATTTCTTGGAATCATCCACCATGTGCTTATAGGGTAATAACTTATCATATTTTGTTAGGAATTCATCATTAACCTGCTTAATGACCAACAATGAATCACCAAAGACCCTCAAGTGAATTATGTGCCATTACTTTGCAATTTAGAGGCCTGTGAGGAGGGCTTCATACTCAGCTATTTTGTTAGTACACATGAATGCTATCCTAAATGATTTTGTGATGTAATCACCTTGAGGGGTAACTAATAGAATTCCCATGCCTGACCTATTATGAGTATATGAGCCATCAAAATACAATATCCAGACAGGTGCTTCTGTAACTATGAAAACTTCTTCATTTGGAAATTCAGTGACTAGAGGGTAAGCATCCACTAATGGTGCCTTGACCAACTGATCAACTATGACTTGTCCCTTTATGGCTTTGTGATCCATGTACTCTATGCAAAATTCACTTAGGAGCATGACCCATTTAGCCATGCGACCAGTTAGAGTGGTTCTGGATAACAGATACTTTAGTGGATCAATTTTTGCTATTAATTTGACCGGATGGTTGAGCATGTAATGTCAAAGTTTCTATGTGTTGAAGACTACTACAAGGCAGTCTTTCTCCATGGGAGAGTAGTTTAATTCATAGTCAACCAGTGTTCGACTGATGTAGTAGATTTCTCTTTCTTTTGACAATTCATCATGTTGTGCCAACAATGCTCCTAGTGCGACTGAAGTGATGGAGATGTAAAGTAGGAGGGGTTTCCATGGAATAGGTGGCATCAAGATCAGTGGATGAGATAAGTATTCCTTGATCTTATCAAAACTTTTCTAACACTGTTGGTTCCATTGAAAGGTGGAGTCATTTTCAGAAGATGGGTGAATGATTGACACTTATTTGCAAGTTGGGCTATGAATCGACGGATGGATTGCATCTTCCCTTGGAGACTTCTTAATTGTTTCAAATTGCATGGGGGTGGCATGTTCATAATAGCTTTCACTTTGGTGGGATCAACCTCAATACCCCTTCGAGAGACTATGAAACCCAACAATTTTCCTGATGTGACACCAAAGACACATCTTTTTGGATTTAGTCGTAGCTTGTAATGTTCTAACCGCTTGAAGATCTTTTATAGGATGAGAGGATGCTCTGCTTGGGTTCTAGATTTTCCTAGCAAGTCGTTGACATAATCCTCCATGATAATATGGATGAGGTCATGGAAGATGATAGTCATTGCCCTTTGATATGTCGCCCTCGCATTCTTGAGACCAAAGGGCATAACATTGTAACAAAAAGTACCCCAAGGTGTCATAAAAGCGGTCTTGTGTTGGTCTTCAGGTGCAATTCAGATTTGATTGTAACCAAAGAAACCATCCATAAGGGATAACATCTCATGTCTCATAGTCAGGTCGACCAGCATGTCAATATTTGGCAGCGGGAAGTCGTCTTTTGGACAGGCTTTGTTAAGGTCCCGAAAGCCTGTACAAATCTGAATGTCTCCATTTGGTTTGGCAACAAGTACTGTGTTGGAGATCCAATTAGAGTAGTCAATGGGTCTAGGGTATGTGCAGGATCATGATGGGCCAAAAAGTGGCAATATGATGGGTATTTGTAGGGTATGTGGCTGACGACCTTTTTTTTTACCCAAAATTGATTAAATGAAAAGGGTTTTTAAAGGAGATTCTCAGCTTTTCACCAATATAAATTATGTTTTACTTTGAATTTAATTAATAATTATTATTCATTTTCTATTTGAATTATGACTAAAGTCCTGATTGATAGGCTGATTGAAAAAGATCTATAGCTTTCAAACGGTATCATATTTTTGGAATCCAAAACATGCATCACATTCTATGCTTCGTATACTATAGGATTAAAAAAATAAAAATTGAATTTCATGAAGTTTTGACCAAGTTAAGGTGGTCATACATACGAGTTTTTATATTTTTTAAAATTTGTAATAAAAATTCATAATTAATTATTTATTTAGAAAAATTACGAAAAATATGCATCACATTTGGACATGAGTCCTCTACTAATGTCTAGAATATTATAAAAAAATATTATCATTTTATTGTGGTTAGGGTGGTCAGACAAACACCTACTTCTTATTTTTTCCTAAAATTTAATTACTACTGCATTGAAATTTCAAATTTTCACTAAATATATTTTAAAAAAATAAAAATAAACCTAGTAGTTTAGAAACTACATTCAATTTTCTATAGATTCTATTCTTACATATTTTTGAAATAATATAGATAACTTATTCACATTTTTATGTCAAGTTGTTTAACTCTGATTTTTATGAATTTTTTGCCACTTAAGGGCTTGCCTTTTCCATGATGATCCTGCACATACCCTCTAATAAAACTAGCATCCATTAGCTTCTCCAATTCCTTCTTGACTAATAATGCTACCCGTGGATGCATTTTTTGGAGCTTTTGTTTGATAGGCTTGGCATCTGGGCGAACATCTAGATGATGAACTACTAAAGAAGGGTCTAAGCTTGGCATGTCCGAGTATGACCAAGCAAAGTTAATGATACCATCTTGGAGTAGTTGAACAATGACTGAATATTCTTGCTCTAATAAAGATTTGGCCATATAGGTGATCTTAGGGTTTTCTGTAGTACCCAAGTTAACTTCTTGAGTTTCTTCAATTAGGATGGATGATCTTGTGGATAACTGAGTTCCCACAAGGGGAAGATGAACGTCTCCATCCTCCAACGCCTCTTCAAGGTTTTCACTATCGGATGTGTCATTTATTTTTACTTTTTCCAAGTCAGGAAGTGCCTCGAGGAGGTTTTCACTAGGTTACCTTTTTTTTGCAACTGGAGCATTCATCCTCCCCCAATCCCATGAGGTTGACATATGTATCCAAGGAGACATTGACAGGTGTACTGTCACGTAGGCCCCAATCAATAAGTTTGAGATGGTGAAGGGATAGGCTAATGGTAAAGATGGATAAGCAATCAAACATGGATGATAGATCCGTGTGATCAACATCATCGTATGTACGTATAATAGATTCCTCCTCGGGTATGTCATCCAAGGGACCATTGTCCACAGTAACACTATTGGAAGTATTAGATGATGTTGTAGGGAATTTCTACTTTTTTTCATATCTGAGGCCTATATTCCTTGGCAAATTTGATACATCAATAGGTTGCAATTGTCCCTACTCTTCCTTACCTAGGCCCCCATCTTGGTAGTTATACTTTTCTGCGAACTTAGCTGACCAAGGGTATACTTCCTAAAAATATTCTTTTAGAGGTTGATCTAGTTGGGGTTCTTCACGGTATACCGACTGACTGATATCTTCTTCTAGTGCATCTGTCTTTATACTAGAAGACCAAAAATTTGTACAAGGTGGGGATGTTTTTAACACTAAAGGTGATGGTCTTGTCTTCTTTTGGAGTAGCCTACAAAGGTTGGTCGTACATGTGTGGTGACAGTGGCATGGTTGCCACATTTAGGGCTGTATGAATTTCATATTCACTACACCCCTTTTCAATGATTTGGAATTTGGTGACTAAAGGATGGGTGGCAGAAGATGGAGTGGCTATCATGGTGGATGGTGGATTGGAGGAGGATGACTAAGATTCCCCCATTTCAACCCCAAGAAAATAATGTAAATGGGGAAATGATGCTTCTAGAACATGACAATATTCAAATGGTTGTGGGTCAGAATAAATGGTGATCTCTTGTCCATTAATCAGGAATTTCAGGAATTGATGGTATGTGGAGGGGACGACTTTCATGGCATGGAGCCATGGGCAGTTGAGGAGGAGATTATATGGTAAGTCTAGATCAAGGACATGGAAAGTAGTATACTGAACTATAGGTCCAACCTGAATAGGAAGACTAATAATCCCTTTAGAATTTCTTTCCGCATTATCATAAGCCTTGATCATGATGATTTGATTACTCAAATCCGCTTGAGTATACCCCACTTGTTTTATGAATTTCAGAGTGCATAGATTGAGGACAAAGCCTTTATCTACCAAGACCCTTTTTATTTTATGACAAGCAACCAAGACTTCAATGTGCAAGGGATGGTTGTGATTGGCATCAATATGTGGCATATCATTCTGGCTGAAGTGTAGCTGGTAAGATAAAGCCAAGTGTCCCACTAAGGCTTGGAATCATGTGGGATCAATGTCATTAGGTACATGGGTTTCTTGTAAGGCTCTATTGAGAATTTCTTGATGTGCGAGAGAAGACTTAAGCAAATCCAAGATTGAGATATGAGTAGGGGTCTTTCCTAAGTGATCAAGAATGTTGTACTGAGAATTTATAGGATTTGATTGGACGGATGTGGAGGCTGTCGGGACAGTAATGCGGGATCATCGTGTAGTGACAACACATTGGGGATCTTTAGCTTTAACATGTATCATAGACACACGAGGTTCTACCTGCTTAATGTATTGGAAAATTCCATCATAATTAAGGGGTACATTTTTATAGCTTATATTATTTGTGTTGTTGTCTTGGGGATTGTTGTTGGAGGTGCGCGTGCCTTGATTATGGTTAGGAAAAGCATTTTGGTATATCTGCAATTGAGTATTAGACGACGAAGCTTGACTGGTGTCAACTTTGATATCTCCTCGATCGATAAGATCTTGGACATAGTTTTTGAGACCTTGACACTTATTCAGAGTGTGTCCTTTAATTTTATGGAATTCACATTATTCATTCTCCCTAAACCAGGCAAGTTTAGGCTTGGATTCATCAAGTGGTTTGGTGACAGGGTACGTGATCAGATAGTTGACCTGTAACACTTATTGAAGACAATACTCAAGGGTTCTCCTAATTGAGCATATTGGCATTTGTCGTTCCCTTGACTGCTCTGGTTTGACTGTTGAGGAGGATGAGATGCCCCCTATGGCACGGATATGGCAATAGGTACAGATGATTGTTGTCTTTGGGATGTATTGGCCACTTGAACATGTTTAGTGTCAGTGACACCATCATTCACTGCATTTTTGTTCTTGTTCCAAAAGCAAGACTTATCACTGGATGGCCTTTCTCTGTCATGGTTGTGTATCTTGATGTGCCCTTTGGCAATAAGGGTGCATTCAAGGATGTGTCCTTTTTCCACTATCTTAGCGAATGTGGTGACATAGTGTAACCTAAAATTAGAGCCATGTCAGGAGGAGAGTTCTCCATGAAGAGGGTGACCATATCTTTCTCTTTGAGAGGGGTTTTCATTCGGCTCGCTAGTGCACACCACCTCTAAAGGTAGCTAGCAAAGGTTTCACCTTCCTGTTGTTTCTCTTTGAGAAGATCCAAGGTATCAGTGTCCTCCAAATTGAAGGAGAAGTAAGAAAAAAAACTTTCCGAAAGATCTGCAAAGGATTTTATGGACCCTCATTCTAGACCCATGAACCATTCTAGGGCATTTCCTGTCAGGCTCCATGGGAATAGGCACAAGAGATAGTTGTCATTGTGCATAACTTCCTAACGCTGGGATTAAAAATCTTGCAAGTGAGCCTTAGGATCTTTGTCCCCTTATATTTGTCAAATTTTGGTATTTCTGATCCAGGTGGATCCAAAAGACCTCAAAATTTCATAGTCTCAGAATCTCACAAAAACAACACTGATGCATAGAGTTCGCCGACACGATCCCGATGCAACTTGAACGGGCTCAAAAGGAGTGCGTATGCAGAAGTTATGCTTGGTCAAAGGTTTGGTCAAATAAGCGAATCAAGTGTCCAAAAAGGTGAAAATTTGATTGTCTCAAATCTAAGTAAAATTTACACCAAGTCGTAGTGCTCGTTGTGTTGATTCCAGAACTATCTTCGGTTTTGAAAATGGAGTCCGTATGAGCAAAATAGAACTAGTCAAAGTTTTAGTCAAAAATGATGATGTCAGCATGTGACATGGCAGTTGACTGGATGGTGACATGGGAATTATAGGTGATGTGGCAAAAATCTCACACAAAAATCACGTACCATGTTTTATTTTTGAAAATAAAGTGTGGAGGCTTATTTTATCTCACAAAAATCCATCAGATTTTGTGGGATCCCAAGAGGATTTGGTGGGATCGGATTTTGTGGGATTAAAACAAAATCTCATAAAAATAAAAGACAACTAATGAATAAAAACAAATACCAAACCAATATAGCCCGTAAATGGAGAAATGGCATGGGCATCATAAACAAATTAAAAATGGATTTTAAGAGGGTTGTTATTATTTGTTGTAAACGAGGGGTATTTGTTAGTAATTTGTTGTTTTATTAATTATGGTGGTTTTGGCCACAATAGCCAAATTTATGTATAAAAGGAGGTGTAGGTGATTGATTTTTCAATTCAAGTTTTTGAGAGAATTTTTATGCCTTTATAAGAAAATTTTGGAGAGTGTTTGGAGGAGAATTTACAAGGTGTTTTTTATACACCAAAAATTGTAAAGTGTGAGTGAGATTGTGAGGAGATTATTGGAAGCTTGGAGAATTGTAAGAAGGCATTTTAAGGTGCTTGGCAATCTTAAAAAAGTGCTCCAACGTTGAGAAACGAACCCGGAGACGTAGCTCAAATTGATCGAACTCTGTTATCAAGTGTGATCTCTCTAATTCTTCTTTGTCTCATTATTTCTTTCTGTGTTTTGATTCCTTTAAGTTTCTCAGTTTATGTTCTTGAATCTGGTTGAAGTTAAGTGTTCTTTCTTGTAATAATTTCAATGGTTTAGACAAAATCATGCATTACTGCTGTGATCAGGGATTAAATCTGTATTGGATTAAGTTTTTGAATTACTTTAATGTCCTAATCAACAGATCAAGTTGGTATCAGAGCAGTTTAATAGGAAAATTGCATGTGGTGAATGTTAACCAGGTTGAAATTGAGGCAAGGAGAAGGTGCACTAGAAGAGTTCAACCCAGAGATTGGAAGATGGAGGACCTTTCCACGAGCAGAGATGGTAGGTGAACATGAAGTTCTAGAGCTTGATGATAAAGCTTTCCAGAAAGCATTTCTCGAAATGAAAGCTATGGTGGAAGTTCTTTTCCAAGAAAGGCAAGAGCATCAGAGGAAAAAGGAATGCAAGAACAGAAAGGAGGAAAATGAATCTACTTCTAAAGAGGAGAAAGGTAAACGAGTAGGAGGTGGTGGTGACCCTCCTGAACCTCCATCCCCATCCTCTTCATCTTCTTCTTTGTCTAACTCTTCTAAAAAGAAACAAGTTGTGCAAACACCTTTGTTAAAATTGGATGTTAAATTTGAGTTGCCTATGTATAATGGTGAATTGGATGCAGAAATTTTGGATAACTAGATTAAGCAGATCGAAGTGTATTGTAGGGTTCAATAGATCTTTGGATGAATCTTCCAAAATCCAGCTAGCCTCTCTTGGAATGGGAGGCACTACATTGGTTTGGTGGGAGAGTAAGATTCAAGATGATCTTGCTAAGCATGGTAAAATCATTTCATCTTGGTATGAGTTTACTTCTGCTTTAAAGAAATAGTTTTATCCTTTGGGTTATATGCAACAAGCTATTATGGATTGGCAAAACATAAGACAGGGTAAAGGACAAATGGTTCAAGAGTATACACAAGTGTTTAGGAAGAAAGCACTTACTCTTGGTATTCCTCTTTATACGCAAGAAACTTTATTAAAGTATATAGGTGGATTGCATTCGCATTGGAAACATACAATTCTTATGTTTAATCCAACTAATTTTGATGAAGGGTGTGTACAAGCAACCCATATTGAAGCAGGTGGAAGGAACATAAGTTTCAGTTCAAAAACATAATTTGTTCCTCCAACTAAAGGCAATAAGAAGGGTAAGGAGAGGAAAGTAGCTACTGTGAAGAAAGAGGAAGGTGAAAAGCCTACTTGTTTGCATTGTCAGAAGCAAGGGCACACAGATGCGAAGTGTTGGAAATTGCATCCGAAATCAAGGCCTAAGTGGTTTAAGGATCATAAAGGTAAACAAAAGACTATAGCTATTGTTCAGGATCTTGGATCAGATTCTGATGATGAAACAAAAATTTCAGTTGTAGGTTTGAAAGGTAAAACTTTTGTTGGTAATGATTCTTCCGCTAATGTTTCTAAGAGTTGTGTTGTTCCTGAAGATAACAGAAGATGTGAATTGTTTCATATAAGGGTGATTTCTAAAAACACTAAGATTAATGCATTGATTGATAGTGGGTCTCAAGTTAATTTAATTTCAGAGGAAGTTGTTAAATAGTTGGGATTGGAAACCAAGCCGCATAAGAAACCTTATCCGTTAGGTTGGGTGTGCAGTGATAACAAATTGCGAGTAACTAAGCAATGCAGTTTGAAATTTGCAATAACATCTAAATTTATAGATGATGTTGAATTTGATGTAGTTCCACTTGATATCTGTGGCATTGTGTTGGGTAGCCCGTATTTATATGATAGGAAAGCAATCTTCTATAGGGAACATAATCAGTATCACTTGTTTAAGGAATGAATTGAATACATTGTGCATTCTCATCCAATTAAGTCTAATAAATATTTTGTGACAATGGGACAATTGAAAAGGATAGTTAATGCAAGTGATAATTTGGCACTTATGTCTGTACCACAAGAAGTTTCAAAGAATAAAAGCATATATATGATTCTAAGGTTGTTCCAGTTATGAAAGATAAGCATGATGTTGGTACATTTTTCTTCTCGTCTGCAAATTTGGTTTTGTTGTTTAGCCTTCTATTCTCTAGCAGTGTTTGGTTGGTAGTAGCAACACTGAATGTGGATGTGTATATTGCTAATGTGCTTAACAATGTCAGTGTAGTTTTGATTGTTGTTGTGATGAGTCAGATGCATAGGTTCCAAGAAAGAAGGACAACTGATACTGGGCAAGTGAGGCAAAGATTCCCTCACTTAAATTGCATGTAAACACATACCTTTTGGAGGTCCAAAAGCTTCTCAGTGGGGAGGAATGATCTAGGTGGATCCAAAAGACCTCAAAATTTCATAGTCTCAGAATCTCATAAAAACAACACCGATGCATAGAGTTCACGGACACAATCCTGATGCAATTTGAACGGGCTCAAAAGGAGTCTGTATGCAGAAGTTATGCTTGGTCAAAGGTTTGGTCAAACAAGTGAATCAGGTGTCCAAAAAGGTGAAAATTTTATTGTCTCAAATCCGAGTAAAATTTACACCAAGTCGTAGTGCTCGTTGTGCTGATTCCAGAACTATCTTCGATTTTGAAAACGGAGTCTGTATGAGCAAAATAGAACTAGTCAAAGATGATGATGTTAGCATGTGACATGGTAGTTGACTGGATGGTGACGTGGGAATTACAGGTGATGTGGCAAAAATCTCACAAAAAAATCACGTACCATGTTTTATTTTTGAAAATAAAGTGTGGAGGCTTAATTTATCTCACAAAAATCCATCGGATTTTGTGGGATCCCAAGAGGATTTGGTGGGATCGGATTTTGTGGGATTAAAACAAAATCTCATAAAAATAAAAGACAACTAATGAATAAAAACAAATACCAAACCAATATAGCCCGTAAATGGAGAAATGGCATGGGCATCATAAACAAATTAAAAATGGATTTTAAGAGGGTTGTTATTATTTGTTGTAAACGAGGGGTATTTATTAGTAATTTGTTGTTTTATTAATTATGGTGGTTTTGGCCACAATAGCTAAATTTATGTATAAAAGGAGGTGTAGGTGATTTATTTTTCAATTCAAGTTTTTTGAGAGAATTTTTATGCCTTTGTAAGAAAATTTTGTAGAGTGTTTGGAGGAGAATTTACAAGGTGTTTTTTATACACCAAAAATTGTAAAGTGTGAGTGAGATTGTGAGGAGATTATTGGAAGCTTGGAGAATTGTAAGAAGGCATTTTAAGGTGCTTGGCAATCTTAAAAAAGTGGTCCAACGTTGAGAAACAGACCCGGAGACGTAGCTCAAATTGAGCGAACTTCGTTATCAAGTGTGATTTCTCTAATTCTTCTTTGTCTCATTATTTCTTTTTGTGTTTTGATTCCTTTAAGTTTCTCAGTTTATGTTCTTGAATCTGGTTGAAGTTAAGTGTTCTTTCTTGTAATAATTTCAACGGTTTAGACACAGTCACGCATTACTGCTGCGATCAAGGAATAAATCTGTATTGGATGGATTTTTTGAATACTTTGGGTCTAGTAATAAGTCAGTTGGTATAAAATAGGTTTAACAGGAAAGTAAGTGAGCAGATGTTGGCAGGTTGAAGTGAGTAGGGGAGAAAGGTGCATAGAAAGTTCAACCAGAGATTGGAGGCAGACTTTCCACGAGCAGAGATGGCCTGGGTGGAACATGAAGTTCTAAGAGCTTGGTGGTAAGCTTCCAGAAAGCATTTCTAGAAAATGAAAGCTATGGTGGAGGTTCTTTCTAGGAAGGCAAGCGTGGAGGAAAAAGGAGCATGAAACTGAGAAAGGAAAATGAATCCGCTAAGGGAGAAGGTAAAGTGGGGTGGTGGTTTACCCTCTGGGCCTCCATCTACATCACTCTTCATCTTCTTCTTCTTCATCAAATCTTCTAAAAGAAACAAGTTGTTGCCGACATTTATTCACCATGGATGTTAATTTGAGTTGCCTATGTATAATGGTGAATTGGATGCAGATAAATTGGATAACTGGCTTAAGCAGATTGAAGTGTATTGCAGGATTCAATAGATCTTGGATGAATCTTCCAAAATCCAGCTAGCCACTCTTCGAATGGGAGGCACTGCATTGGTTTGGTGGGAGAGTAAGATTCAAGATGATCTTGCTAAGCACGGTAAAATCATTTCATCTTGTGAGTTTGCTTACAGCTAAAAGCTTGATTTTATCCTTTGGGTTATATGCAGCAAGGCTGATATGGATTATGAAAACATAAGGCGGGGTAAGGAACAAAGCAGGTTCAAAGGTATACACAGTGTTTAGGAAAGCCACTTAATCTTGCATTCTCTTGTAATACGAAGAACTTTATTAAAGTATATAGGTGGATTGCATACGCATTTGAAACATACAATTCTTATGTTTAATCCAACTAATTTTGATGAAGTTTGTGTACAAGCAACCCATATTGAAGCAGGTGGAAGGAACATAAGTTTCAGTTCAAAAACGGAATCTATTCCTCCAACTGAAGGCAATAAGAAGGGTAAGGAGAGGAAAGCAGCTACTGTGAAGAAAGAGGAAGGTGAAAAGCCTACTTGTTTGCATTGTCAGAAGCAAGGGCACACAGATGCGAAGTGTTGGAAATTGCATCCGGAATCAAGGCCTAAGTGGTTTAAGGATTGTAAAGGTAAACAAAATACTGCAGCTGTTGTTCAGGATCTTGGATGGTGCGATGATAGGCTCAAAATTTTAATTTGTAGGTTTGAAAGGTAAAACTTTTGTTGGTAATGATTCTGCCACTAACGTTTCTAAGAGTTGTGTTGTTCCTGAAGATAACAAAAGATGTGAATTGTTTCATATAAGGGTGATTTCTAAGAACACTAAGATTAATGCATTGATTGATAGTGGGTCTCAAGTTAATCTAATTTCAGAGGAAGTTGTTAAGCAGTTGGGATTGGAAACCAAGCCGCATAAGAAACCTTATCCGTTAGGTTGGGTGTGCAATGATAACAAATTGCGAGTAACTAAGCAATGCAGTTTGAAATTTGCAATAACATCTAAGTTTATAGATGAGGTTGAATTTTATGTGGTTCCACTTGATATATGTGGCATTGTGTTGGGTAGCCCATACTTATATGATAGAAAGGCAATCTTCTATAGGGGCATGTCAATTATCATGGTAAGGAAGAGTGGGGCCATTATTTGTCTCAGTTCAATGCAGTAAATCTTTGTGTGTCTGGACAATTAGAAAAGATGGTTATGCAAGTGATGGTGGCATATGTACTGAAGTGTCAAAGAATAAAAGCATATCTGATTCTAAGGTTGTTCTAGTTATGAAAGATAAGCATGATGTTGGTACATTATTTTTCTCATCTGCAAATTTGGTTTTGTTGTTCAGCTATTTCTCATGAAGTGTTTGGTTGGTGGCAACATTACACAGAATCGTGGATATTATGTTTAAAATGTAACTAACAATGTCCAGTGAAGTTTTGATTGTTAATTTGTGAGTAGTCAGTTACAGGTTAGAAAAGGACAGCGTCTTGGAGCAGTGAAGGCAGAATGCCCTCACTTAATTGCATATCAAACACCAGGGGCTGCTTTGGAGGTTGGCTTCTGATGAGGAGAATGATCTAGGTGGATCAAGAGCATAAGGTGCAATCTAGGAATCTCACACAACAACCCATAGGCCATAGGTTCCGGCTGATCTGATCACAACTTAGAACAGGCTCAAAGGAGTTAAGTATCCCCAGAGGTTATGCTTAGTCCAAGGTTTGGGTGAAACAAGCAGAATTCAAAGGGTGGTCCAAAAAGACTGATTGTCTCAAATCCAAATGAAATTACATAGCAGTGTGCTGGTTGTGCACAGGATTCTGAACTATCTTGGTTTAAACTTAGTCAAAACATGAGAAAAAATAGAACCAGTCAAAGTTTTAGTCAAAAATGATGATGTCAACATGTGACATGGCAGTTGACTGGATGGTGACGTGGGAATTACAGGTGATGTGGCAAAAATCTCACAAAAATTCATGTACCATGTATTATTTTTGAAAATAAAGTGTGGAGGCTTATTTTATCTCACAAAAATTCATCGGATTTTGTGGGATCCCAAGAGGATTTGGTGGGATCGGATTTTGTGGGATTAAAACAAAATCTCATAAAAATAAAAGACAACTAATGAATAAAAACAAATAAATAATATGCAAAACTAGGAGAAATTAACATGGGCATCATAATCCAATTAAAAATGGATTTAGAGTTGTTATTATTTGTTTTTAAAGCAGAGGGTGTTAATTTAGTATTTGTTGTTTATTAATTATGGTTTTTGGCCCTATCCATGGGTATGTATAAAAGGAGGTGTAGGTGATTTATTTTCAATTCAATTTTTTTGAGAGAATTTTATGCCTTTGTAGAAAATTTTGGAAGTGTTTGGAGGAGAATTTACAAAGTGTTTCTACACAAAAATTGTAAAAGTGTGAGTGAGAATTGTGAAGTCATTAGAGCTTGGAGGAATTGTGAGAAGGCATTTTCAGGGTGCTTGGCAATCTTAAAAAGTGATTAGCATTGAAATGGACCGGAGATGCTCGAGATTGAAGCGAACTCCGTTATCAGTGTCTCTAATTCTTATTTTGTCTCATTATTTCTTTAATTTTGGTTGCTAAGTTTCCTGAGTTTATGTTCTTGAATCTGGTTGAAGTTAAGTGTTCTTTCTTGTAATAATTTCAACGGTTTAGACACAATCACGCATTACTGCTGCGATCAGGGATTAAATCTGTATTGGATTAAGTTTTCGAATTACTTTAACATCCTAATCAACATATCAATTTCAAAGTGTTTAGGGAAGGGGATCAATGAGATGGAGGGATCAAATGGATAGGGACATATGTCTTCAAATTTGAATGATTGTTTGCTAGTCCCAACTTGAAGATCTTTCAGGGCGGCTTTGATTTCTAATAGATCTGAGTTGACTGGTGGTGCGAGAGCCAAAGATGGGTTAGATGGATATGGATGATAGGATGACGAAGGATCTTCTTGAGATAGTTTCTAAAGGTTGAGGTATGGATTTTGATAGTGAGATGATGATATCCATTACTGGTATGCTTATGGATTTTGTTGGTGTTGGGGTTGTTGCGAGATATAGTACATATTTTTTTGATAAAAATGTGCAGTGGGATGTTGAGGAGCTTGAATGTAATGTTGTGGATTGGCCTACTAGTACTGAAGGTACTGCTACGACTATTGGGAGGCCACATAAGGTGGCTATTGGTTAGGATAATAATAATGTTGGAGAGGTTGTTGATGTGATGTGAGGTGTTGTGTGGGCTCAGATGGGATGTTTTATTGTGATTGGACTTGCGAATGTAGAATGGATACGAAGAACAGGGATATGGTCTGGGCAGGAGGTTGGGACGGATTGCCTTGTGATTGGTGTGGTGGTTGTTGTGAAGAGATCAAGGGGTTATGTAGAGGTTGTTGCTGATGAGGTGGCTGAGATAATGTAGAGATGTTCTGCAACGGAGGTTGTTGGGTACCAAAGGGGACATTCGGTTGGGATGTACCTTGTGGCTATAATGAAGGTGGTATGTTAGATTGGGGAGGATATTGCGATGTGTATGAAGGTGATGGTAGGTTTGTGGCCCTAGGAGGTGGAGGCAATGCGGTAAAAGGGGTGCCCCCAACGTTGATGGGAGGTTGATTTGAAAGGGGTGGTGCTATTAGCATTAATGGCGGTGGTTGCAGAATGTTTTGTGGCATGCCATATGCAAAAGGATCATTGGGATTAGCTACTTGAGGAGCCCCCATGACTGAGATTGTGGCATGTACAGGATTGTTAACGTGATACAAAATGACATTGCCGAATTTAGGTTGATGCCAACCTTCCACTAGAGGAACATTGGGGATGTATGAACTACCTGGTGTGTTTTGTGAGCCTTGGGGTATGTTAGATGTGGCACTACCATACTTGGATAGGTTGACACCTGATGGAGGCTTGACACCTTTTCCAATTAGGTGGGCCAAGATTTCTTCCCCATGTTTTTCGAGAAGGCGATCTATCATTTGCACATTGGTAGGGTTACTAAAGTGTTCCTCAAATATAAGTTCAGGTTTATTGATCATTTTCTCATCCTCGGGTGTTGATGTGTTTTGACCATCAATATTGGATTGTGATGATGTACCATTATGAGGGTCTCGAGGGATATTTGTATCGTTATTGGGATCTTGTGAGATATTAGGTGCGTTGTTGGGATCTTGAGGGATGTTTGGTTGTGAATTTTGGGCTTGTTGCTTGGCCATTTTCCTTGTCTATGACCAGGTCTGAATGGGCATGCAAGATGATAGGATGAAAGGATTGATTGGTTTCGATGATGGATTAGACAACAAAGAGGTGGCCCAATAGGATTGGTTGGGATGATTAATTCAACCGAAGTGGATTTGTTTGATGAGATCAGATTGGATTGATTGGTAAAAAATTGGCCAAATTGGATTGAATTGGATAGATTGACTGGGTAATTGATGATATAAGGATTGGATTGGATTGATGACCGATTAATAAGATTGGATGGTACGATGAATGATAATGAATGGAATGTGAAACCAAGTTCAAGAGTGATCCTGGGTAATGCTAGGTGTTGATTAATCTACTAAATGGTGGATGTATGATAACGACACCGAATCCAACTTGAGATAGAAGTGGATTGATTAGACCGACAACGATGACCAAATTAGGAAGGATGACAATCCTAAGTCAGTTGTGATAGATGATGATTAGAGATGAACACCTAGGTCAATTTGGACAACTACTTTAAATTTTTTTAACAAAATACCAGTGATCCAAAATGGGGAAACAATAACTAGAACATGGAGAATGACTAATTGAACGTGGATTCGAAATGGGTAAATGAGGACTTTGAATGGGTGAATGGTTGCTCAAACTAAGGGGATGAACATTTAGGATGGTGAATGGAATCTCGAAACAGGTGTATGAACGTTCAGAATG